>JAQZBX010049101.1:0-20009 GCA_029593785.1 Cabassous unicinctus | reverse complement strand
GCTTTGAGACAGCCGGAGTGAGGCACTCGGTTCCGGCAGCCCTGGACCCTAAGGCAGGGTCCTTCTGGGGTGCTAGAATGTTCTACATTTTGATCAGGTGTGCATGTGGGGTACCTGCCTAGAAGTTAATCAAGCCCTGCACTTAGATCTCCCCACCTTATTGTAAGTTACATCTCAATAAAAAAAAGCAGAAAGAAAGGAAAGAAAGAGAGGAAGAAGGAGGGAAGGACAGAGAAGGAGGGCGGAGGAAGAAAGAAAAAACAAGAGCTGTGCTGCCTTGACTCAGATTTGTACAATCAGCAAGTAGCTTGGGCTTGGCGCAGCCAAAGCTCAGGCGACTCATCCCTGCACACCCCAGGAGTGGACTTAGAGACCTGTTAGGGACAGTGGCTTGGCTCTTGGACTGTGATGAGTCCACGCCTACTGCCCCCTGCTTTTGCACCACCTGAAAATACTTTGGGCTGGTAAAACTCGAAAGGAGGTGAATTAAAATATCAAGGCAGCAGAAATGAGTATTTAAAACATGCACGGCACCCAAACATCAGTTTGAGGCGGAAAATCAAGCCTGACTTTCTCGAAGACCGATGTTAAGAGGCTGCTAGCTCCCTTTCATGGAAGGGTGGTTTAAATATTGCATGCCGGCTCCCATCTCCTCGGGATTCTCGGCAGCCGCGTTTCATCTCCTGCCTCCATCAAAGGCGAGATGGCTTCATCCCAGATTCAGAGTGTACATGTTGCCGGCCCCCTGGGGGCCAGCCCATGGAATTAGCATTTTCTACATGCAATGGATGAAACTG
Source organism: Cabassous unicinctus (assembly GCA_029593785.1). Lineage (NCBI taxonomy): Eukaryota > Metazoa > Chordata > Mammalia > Cingulata > Chlamyphoridae > Cabassous > Cabassous unicinctus. Next base: position 19,212 of record JAQZBX010049101.1, on the reverse strand, counting down.
GGAATCCAATAAGGCAGACGTGATTAAGAGGGAAACGAGGGCTGCAGCGTGTTTTGTAGGAGACGGTGGTCCCTATGGCGGGTGCAGTCGCGAGGCTTCCTGGAGGAGGCAGAGATGGATGGAAATGGGACCCCATTTAATAATAAATAGTAACAGGGTCTTCGTTTGAACACTCTTTAGAAGCAGAGCCTGAGACAAGGATGCAAGTACAAGTGGCTTATTTGGGAGGTAAAAGGAACACCGACACTGGGGGCTGGGGTGGGCGGTGAGCCAGGGAGGGGGCGATAGAGAATGCACTGATGAGCCAGCTTCCACTGTGGGTGACTGGAGGTCCATCCCGTGGGGCCTTGGGGAAGAGGTGTGCAACACGCGCTTCGGAATTACCCCGCCCATGTGTGAGCACGCTGGGTGTTCATAACATACACCATTGATTGATGGCTCTTGGAGAGGGAAGATGGCTTTATTCCACTTCTCTCCTGCCCTGAGCACCTTTGGACTCTGGTCACGGGCAGAAGATGCACATGGAGGTGGGTGGAAGGCAGGATGCCTGTTGCCGTGGCTACCCTGCATGGCGCGCTTGTCCTGGACCAGGCATGGGGCTAAGCGCTTTACCTGCCCCTCCCATTTCATCCTGGTGGCATTAGAAGAGGAAACTGAGTCGCAGAGAGGCCAAGGAACTTGCCCGGGTGGTAAAGTTGGAACCAGCCCCGGTTCCGTGTTAGCCACGTTCTCAATCCCCTGGACGTGTTGACAGGCTGGTGCCAGCTGCCCCCTCTCCTCCATCGCAGCAGTTTCTGCTCAGCCTGAAATGTGCTGAGCACAGCTTTTGAGTCCAGATGGGGGCGAAGAGGGTGTGTGTCTGAAAGGGGGTAATGCAATCTTCAGATTAGAAAAGCCAGTGGCAGGTGTTGGCAGAGCAGACAGGCTTTCAACTCCTGCCTCTTCTGGCTTCTTCCTACCATCTGGAAGGGGAAGCAGGTCCTGAGGGATGGGTGGAGAAGATCATGGTGGATCACCATATCTAAACTCCAGGACTTCGGGAGGCCCACCCTGAGGGGCAGGCTGTGGGTGGGATCAGAGGCTGCCCCAGAAGGCCACTGCCCTGGAGGCCACAGCAGAGCCCCAGAAAATCATGCTGGGAGCCTGGCCCGGGAAAAGATCAATTCCTGGGTGGTCCCAACAGGCCATGGGCTGCAGGAGCTGCGGGCCCAGTGGTAAGACATCCGCCCTGCTACAGTGCAGTGCTTTTCTCAGCCAGGACTGCTTTAAAAAAAAAAAAAAAAAAAAAAAAACTGGGAAAGAGCTTTGTTCTGCTTTCTGATTATATGAAAATACATATTTTATTGTAAAAGAAATTGCCACAACTTAGAAAATTATAAGGCAGAAAAATCACCTGGAATGGACCAGTCCTGAGATGATGACCACTAACCTTTCAGGGACCAAGCTTTCATGCACCCCTTCCGACATTTACACACACATGCACACAGGCTCCTAAATGGCATCATGTCATCCAAACACATTAGCTCATGGAAACTTTTTTTCGCTTTTCTTTCCTCTCCTCTCTTTCACCTTCTCTCTCTCCCTCCATCCTTCCCCTCTTCTGTCTCTCCCCATCCCTAGTCAGTGCTAACAGCCTGGTACATACCTCAATCTATACCCTTCATCATCTTCATATAGATCTGGGCACACATTTATGATAAATCTATATATCCTGGTTATCTATGTCAGGACACAGCAATGGTTTTATAGAGCTCATGGATTCTGTAGCTCAGATATTCAGGCAGAGTGCCTGGGGCCTCAGCTGGGAAGGCTCAAATGGCCAGGGGTGACTTGAAAAATTGGGTTAGAATCACCTGGAGACCCTTGACTCACATGTGTACTTGAAGACTGGAATGCCAAAACGTGGCCTCTTCACGTGGCTGGAGCTCCCTCACAACATGGCAGCTAGTTCATGAGCAGATGGGTCCCAGGAGGAAACAGCTGGAGAGCAAGTGTTTCAAGTGAGAGACCAAGCTGCAAAGCTGCTTCTGACCTAGGCTCAACGTTACTTTCTCACTTCGGTTGAGAGGGAGTGGCTCCAGCCAGCCCAGAGTCAAGGGCAGGGGAAGGAGATGCCAGCTCTTGAAGGGAGAAGGGCAAGGTCACTCTGCAGAAGAGCTACACAACGTTGCAGCCGCGTAGTCTATTTCAGAGAGACTGGCTGACCCTCTCCAGCTGGGTGGAGCAATTATCTGGGGATGGCAGGATGGAGGCGTCTGGGTGGAAAATGAGTTCCAGTGGTCCCAAGCTGCTCCGGGGTAGGGTCGCTAAAGAGGAACTGTCTCCCAAGCACAAAGTGTGGGCTCTGTGTCCCCTGGTTCACTAAGCCAAGGGTATAACTCATTGTTCAGAAATGAGGCTCAATGGGAAGCGGCTGTGGCTCAATTGGTTGGGCTCCCGTTTACCATATGGGAGGCCCTGGGTTCGATTCCCGGGGCCTCCTGGTGAAGGCAAGCCGGCCCGCGTGGCATGGTGAGCTGACGCAGCAAGATGATGCAACAAAGGGAGACAAGCAGACACAGAAAAACACACAGCAAATGGACACAGAGAGCACAAGCAGCAAGGGGGTCAGGGATAAATAAATAAATAAATAAATAAATAATAAAAACTATTAAAAAAAAAATGAGGCCCAAGCTAAGGAAGCCCAGAGCCCCGGTGGCAACCAAGCCTAATGGTAGGCCGACGACGTGGGAGAAGCAAACTCCAGTCTATCAAGGGATGGCAAAGGACACACAGCTGCTCAAGACAAGGCCAGCAGGTGTTGCATTTTCTCCCCCCAGGGAAGAAGTGGGAAACGGAAAGTTAAAACGCTGGCCCGTTGACAGGTGAACCTCGGTACCTGATCAGAACCTAAAGTTCGCTGCTGGTGTTTGCAGAACAGGAGTCGTGGCAAGAAATCGACTTACTGTGAAATTAATGAAGTTCAAGTTCCAGGTCGCTGCCTGGAAAGGGCGCATTCTGAGACCCAGCTCCTGGTTTGGAATGGTAGTTTTGTTTTCTCTTCTCAACAAGATTCTTCCAAATCATGTAAGCTTCAGACTCTGCAAAACCTGGACCCACTCCTAGGAAGCACTAATTTGCAAGGCAATTAAGGCAGGGTGCCAAGTTGTGGTCTCTAACTTGGAAATTTCTAGCAATCCCTGAAGGACAAGTCGTCGAGAAGCCCAGAGCCACGTTTTCGGTTGGTGAGCTTTTGTCTGCTTGTTCTTTTTTTGTCAGGGGCACAGAGGCTGGTGAAGGGGAAAGAAGTTGGAAAATGGGAAAATGCATTTGCATGTTATCAGATTTTTTAAAATAAATAACTCTGATACTGAATCGAGTTCCCAAACCCAAATGCAAATGCGGGTGGAGATCCACACCTTGGAATGCAGCCCTCTTGAAAGAGGCAATTATAAGATTTCATTTCCAGCGGTGTCTTTCATCGACAAGCCCTTTGGCAAAGAAGTTGTAAGAACGCCAGCACGCGAAGGCAGCAGCCACAGAGGCATGCTAATTCTTCAGATCTCATTCGCGAGAGGCCAGTGTCGCCACCGAGAAAATCACAACCGGGGGCGTTCCTGGACCACCAGGAGTCTGGCTCCCCTCTCCACATTGACCGACGAAGCAGCCTGCCACGCGGTGGGCGCTGTGCCCTCGCCGTGAGGACAGGAACGACGCTGTGGTCGGCACTGGTTTAAGCAGGAAAGGAGGTCACTAAATGGAGGGCGGGTGGTCCCAGGCTCACACGGCAGGCAGGAACTGGGCAGTGTCTTAGCTTCCCAGGGCCCCTGTAACCACAAGCTGGGGGCCAGGAGTCCAAAGTCAAGGTGTCGGCAGGGCCGGGCCCCTCCAAGGCTCTAGGGGAGGAGCCTTCTTGGCTTTTTCCGGCTCCCGGTGGCCCCAGACGTTCACTGGCTGGTGGCAGTGTCACTCCCATCCCTGCCTCTGCCTGCGCCGGCCGTGTCCTCCCTGTGTCTCCATCTCTGTGTCTCTCCCTTTATAAGGACATCTGTCAGATTGGGTTAAGGCCCCTCGGCTCCAGTATGTCTCGTTTTAGCTAATTATATGTGCAATGACCCTATTTCCAAACAGCGGTCACATTCTAAGATCGTGGGGGTTAGTAAGACTTCAACATATCCTTTTATATTTATTCATTTTTCATTGTCGTTATAGATATACATCATAACATTTGCCATTTTAACCATTTTTAAGTATACAGTTCAGTGGCACTAACCACATTCACGATGTTGGGCAACCATCACCACCATCCTTTACCAAAACATTTTCATCACCCCATCCTTTAAGCAATGACTCTAATTTACTTTCTGCCTCTATAAATTTGTCTTTTCTAGATATTTCCTATAAGTGAAATCATACAATATTTGTTCTTTTGTGTCTGGCTTATTTCACTCAACCCGACGTCTTCAAAGGTCCATCCATGTTGTCCGTTTTACATCTGAATAATATTCCATCGTATGGGTAGACTACGTTTTGTTTAATCTGTTCATCTGTTATCCATTCATCCATGTCTCCTGGCAGCCATCTTGTGACCATGAGGCAAACCAGCATGAGGACGAAGCCAACAAAGAGGACAGAATTGAGAGAACTGCAGGGAAACAGCACTTCACATTCATGAGAAAACAAGTGTTTGTTTTGGTTAAGCTAGTTGGTATTGGATTTGCCATCATTTGCAAAATATACCTTCAAGAGATTTACTAGAGACATTCCTGACACTCCCCCCTCTTTTTCCCTTGTAGATTCTACTCTGCTCTTCACCCGTGTGCATTTCTTCCTTAGCTCCGCAACTGATCAAATCACTCCCAGAATGGAACCCCGGTGCCTATTCTGCCTCAGCACCCACTCTCACTCCAGGCCTTCACAGCCCCGTCTGCTCTTGCCCCAGCCTCTCGCATCGTCTTCCATTAGTGTCAGCGCTGGAGCTCCCGAAATAAAGTGCCGAAGCACAATAACTGAGTCGGGCTAATTAAAGATGTGTATCATTGTTGGAATTGTCTCTTTGGAACCAAAAAATTAATTATGTTTCCTTGGCCTGGTGACCAGATGTGGAAAACAAACCAACAGATACACATAACTGTTTGCTATCTACAGTTCTCCCAATAAATTATCTCTAGTCCAAGTTTGCCTTGTCGGATTCCATGGGTGGTAGAGGATGACTCTCCGATGGGCTCTAAAGAAACTGATTTCAGACAGTTTCTGGCAATGCACCCGGGGAGGAGAAGCGGAGAGCAGAGGCCACAAGCCAAGGTGAGTCCTGAGCACTGTGGTCAGAAATGTGTCTGCTCGTTCGCTGGCCTCACGGAGACTCCAGTGGGAAGGGGCAGTTCCCGTAAGGAAAGCCCAGATGGCTGGGAAAAGAGTGGCCATTACAAAATGCCATGTGGGCTACTGCTCCTGGGGCAGAAGCCAGGCCTGCTCACACCCACCCACGTGTTCCTCGCAGGGATACTCATTCCTGGAAGCAGGGGGCTGTCCACAAGACAGCCCTCACTTCTGACACCAAGTGCAAGCTTGGGGGTCCCAAGACCACCGCTGGTTTGGCAATTCCGAAGGACCCGCAGAACTCACTGACAGCTGTTCTACTCATGGTTATGGTTTACTGCAGGGAAAGGAAGGAGATGAAAATCAGCCAAGAGAAGCGACCCACGGGGCAGAGTCCCCGAGGTGTCCACCCTGTCCTCTCCCAGGGGAGCCACGGGCAGCACTGGCCCCTTCGGAAGTGATGGGAGACAGCACTCATGGAGAACCGCCTGCCGGGGAGGCTTCCCCTGCCGTGGTGTCCTGTCACCTAGACGTGGTTGACTTCCCAGGTGGCTGAGCTCAGCCTCCAGCCCCTCTGAGGTTGAGCTGACACCGCACCATGTCACATTATTAGGCTACCCGGCGTGGCCCACGGCCCCCAGACAAACAGAGGCAACTCGTATGCAGTGGAATAGTCTAGGGATTTAGAGACCAGCTTCCAGAAGCTGAAGACAGAGTCCAGGCCTCTCTTTGGACAAGGTTTGCTTCTTCACTACATCCTAGTCTTTTGTTTTGCTTTGCTTTTCATTTTTATAAAGGTATAGTTTACATACAACACATATATACAACCAGGTAGTGGCCACCAGGTCAAAACACAGCATTTTCACGCCCCGTCCCAGCTGGCATCACCCTCTAGGGAAACCACTATCCATCACCATAGAATCTTGTGCCTGTAACTGAACTTCCAGGAAGTGAGCGCACGTGGTCTGGACTCCCCGCACCTGGCTCCCTTGGCGCAGCGCAGTACCTGCGAGTTTCCTCCAAGCCGTTGCGTCTACCAGAGCTCTCCGTTCCTTTTATCGTTGACGTGTACTCTGACTGTGTGAAGGCATCAGAGTACGTCATCCGTTCTGCTGCCGACGGGCATTTGAGCACGTTTCAGTCTGGGACAATTATGAAAGCAGCTGCCGTGAGCCTCTATGCACATCTGCACTCCCTCGTGTCTGTTGAGTGGAATTGCCGGCTCGTGGGGCAGGCGTGGACTTCAGTAGATATGACAGTTTTCTGCAGTGGCTGCACCAGCTTACTTGTTGGAAGCCCCCCGGACTGAGTTGGAGCAAAAAGGTCTAAAGCCAGAATGGACTCACATGGTGGGTGGAGAGGAGGCCACTGAGGACCGGGAGGCCAGGTCCTCTCCATGGCTCCCCTCTGCCCTAGGCTGGCTCCTGGGAAAGGCTATCGGGAAAGGTGTCCCTCTAGGTTGACCAAGCTCAGTGGCTTTGGTTGGCCACTGGAGACTTGCCAGAAGGGAGGTCTGCTCCAGCTGGACACACTGGCCTTTCCCACATGTGAGCTTTCCTTCCCCAGAATGCCTTCTCTCCCTATTCGTCCACCTAAAGCCCACCCAGCTGGTGCGGCTACCCACGGCCTGCCTCCTCCTGGAAGCCCTCGGAGGCCTCGCACAGCCTCCCCAAAGGACAGCTGATGCAGCGTGGTCTTGCGTCTGTCCCCCAATCCCTAGAACAGATCTGGCCTTTTGGAATATGGGAGAGAGAGTCTGCGCTGGGGATCAGCTTGGGGCATTTTGGGTAGTTTTCTGTGCAAATTTTCTGGTGCCTTTGTAGCTGAACTGACCTGGCCTGAGTGAACACAAAGCATTGCCCCAGAGCCACTGGCACACGGAGTGGCCAAACTGTCCTGGTGTCATTTTCTCAGCCTTCTCACCAAGTCCCAGACACGTCCCTGCAGCATGGGCTTGAGAGAGCCGCAGAAGCTTCCTCCCGGGGAGTCAGTTAGGGTTTTGGAGTTTTAGGGGATCTTACAAACAGAGCCCCTGGACCAAACACCTCCTCTACAGATGGAGACCCCGAGCTCCGACAGGGAGGCAGGGAGACTGCCAGCCCTCCCTGCCGGCCTCTGGAGCTTCCGTTTGCTGATAGAACGGGTGGCTAAAGGGTTTTACAATTAATGTAATGAATGTCATTCCATGAGCCGTCTGCAAAATTGCCAGCTTAGAAAAGCTAAAGTGAGATCTTTTCTGATCAGATTTTAAGCTCTGTGATTAACCAACGACATGGCTCGAAGCCACAGAGAGTTTAAGAAACACTCAGTGAGCAGGGAGCTGCCACTGACATTTGCAATTGAGTCACAGGGAGAACGCCAAGATTCGCGCACTGCTCGCTTTTAGGAAGGAAGGACAAGATTGGGCAATAATGAAAGAGACCCCAGACCACCCAGTCCACGGAAATAGACGTCCTTTCATGGCAGCTTTGGCATGCGCTGCGGCACAGTGTATCTTTCGTGGCTCTGTTATTCTTTTGAATTTGCTATCAAAATTATCCTCTTCAGCTCTACATCCAATTTATGGATGCACACGTCTAATTACACTGGTATTATACGGTCGCACATAAAACCTGGTGGCTGTGGAATCTCATTAGTTTTCACTTTGGTAAATCACCATCTTAGACCAACCCACGGAAGAAGGAGATTGTTCTCTAAGTAGCAAGTAGCAGTGCGGTCTGCCTGCTGGCACGTTCCCTAATTATAAAACACATTCAAGTGCTCGTTAGGAGCTTACATTTCATTCCAGTCACTGCCAAAGTCGTTGGTTGTATGCAGGATCTTTGATATATCGTATATATTTTTATCTTTTTGCATACCTCCTAACGGGAGACGACCAGCCGTGGGCCAAGGAGCCCCCCCTGGTCATTTGTGCAAGCTAATAAGGGGCTTCAACGTAGCATTTCAATGAAGGGACACCCTAGCCCATCTTCTGCTTCAATCTGTCCTTTGCGTTCAGCCAAGTAAGTTCTGTGAGCTCAACGTCAACCGAATCTGAGAAATGTTGTAAACACTCGTGGAAATGTATGGAGAATACCCAAGTAAGAACAAACAACGGCTAATTGTTGGGAGCTTGCTATGGCAAGGAATCAGCCGCCGTCACTGGCGTTTGGCAGAAACTCAGAGGTGGGGCAGAGGAGTGGGAAAAGGGAAGATGCCAGCTGTGCCCCGGGGGGAGGCTGGAGGCGGGGCATCCTGTGTGATGGGCCTGGGGAGCACATCTGGCTTTTCCCGGTTTCACCTCAGTTGGAAGCAGGGGCAAACAGGAGAGAAGGCGTTAGTTACTGGTCAAGTCCTGGCCGTGTGGGGCTGATTCTAGCAGGGGCTGTGGTTTGACTTCCTGGGCTGGCTGCCATGGCCAGGCGCCAGCTACCTGGACCGGCCATTGCAGGTGGTGGGCCAGAGTGTCCTGGTCACTGTCATGTGGGTTGGAGTTGGAGGCCTGGAGGATACAGCCTGATACATCTGTGAGCTGCACCCAGAATCCCCATGGGAGCGGCTCACCAGCCCACCCCGTTGCAGCCCCTCCCTGCTGGAGCTCAGGGTCTCCGACTTCCTGTCCCTTCCAGAAGCCCCTCCACTAATCCATCCTGTGCACGCTGTCCCACTGGCCCTTAACGTACAGTTCAGATGGTGCCCCCCCTCCAACTGCTTAAAGCCCTTAGGTGGCTCCCCGTGGCTCTGGGGTAAAGTCCAGACCCTGTGCCTCGGCATCAGAAGGCTCTTAACCAGCTCTCTCGAGTTTCAGAACTTTCTCATCACTCCATCCATATACCATGTCCCCATTAAGTAATCCCTGCCCACCAGCCCCTCCCCTGTCCGCTGGCAGCCTCTCACCTGAGTCCTGTCTCTGTGGACTTGCCTCTTCTGGAGAGATCCTAGACATGGAATCATGCAATATTTGAACTTTGGTTTCTTTTACTCAGCATGTTGTTTTTTTTCTAAATTTATTTACTTTATTTATTTCTTTAAATGTATTGCCCCCTCCTCCCAGATGGTTCTCATCTGTCTGCTCATTGTTTGCTCACCTTCTTTAGGAGGCACGGGGAGCCGAACCCGGGACCTCCCGCGTGGGAGGCGAGTGCCCAGCGGCCTGAGCCACGTGCACTCCCCGCGGGCTGTGGCGTCTGCTTGCTAGGTGTCTTCTCATTGCGGCGGGTGCAGCGTCGAGCTGGTTGTGGTGGGCGGCGGCGTCTGCTCGTCTTCTTTAGGCGGCACTGGGACCCAGACCAGGACCTCCATGTGTTAGGCGGGCACCCAGCTGGTTGAGCCTCATCCGCTTCCCGCTCAGCATGTTTTTAAGGTTTGTCCATGCTGTAGCATGCATCAGAACCTCACTCCTTTTCAGGGCTGGATAAGATCTTACTGTATGGAGAGGCATTTTGTTTCTCCATTCATCAGCTGTGAACATCTGGGTTGTCTGCACCTTTGGGCTGTTGTGAATAATGAAGCTTCCTGTAAGTAGGTGCTTATTAAACATTATAGGAAGGGAGGGAGGGAGGGGAGAGAAATGCAAGCAGAGCCTGGGTCTCCTGGGGTCTCCCGCCGCTCCCCCTGCTTCCCTACTCCCCCACCCCAGGTCTCCCCCTTCTTCCCCTGCACCCCAGCTTCTGATGGCCCCTAACAAAGCTCTGAGGGTGCTGGCTGAAGGCACGAATGACTCACAGGTTTCGGAGCATCCTCAGGTGGAGCTTTAATCCCACCACGGATCGGCTGGCGTTCCCAGGCCGGGTCCCTTCCCCTGAGGAGCAGGAGGAGGAGGTCCCAGGCAGGGTTACCCGAGTGTCCTCGGATGGGCCTGACGGGGGCGGCAGCATTCCTGTGGAAAACGCAGTCGATGCCAAGCGCCACTGATTATTTTGTGACTTTCACAGGCACCATAAACATTAGCACACTTCCTCGCGTCCGCCAGCCGAGGACGCAGGTGCTGCACGCACCCCGACGCGGTAACGGGGCTCACTCTGCCGGGGACCCACCTGCTCCGTAAAAACCCTGCCCCTGCTCACATCCAAACCTGTCCTTAGGAGTGGGGAGCGCTGGAGCATCGGAGAAGCTCTGGAGCTGAGTTGTTAGCTGTCTAGTAAGAGCTCCAAATCTGATTTTAATTCCGGTGATATCCGAGGCGGGTAATGGACTCACCAAATCCAAATTAAATACATATTTTAGGAATTTTAATCTCAGCAGTACCAGCAAATGTGCCACTTTGGGGATGAATTATTTATTTGTTTGGGGCTGAGAGGAGAGCGACGCGAGCCGACCGAGGCCCGAGGAACAGCAGCCGGTGGGAGCTTGAGGCCGGTCGGGCCTGTGGCCGGCTTCGAGGCCTGGAAACCTGGCTCGCCAGCCTGCGGCTTCACCCAAGCCGAGCCAGGCGGGCACTGGCCTCGGAAACGCCTCAAGATCTGTGTGTCTCAGCTTGACTTTACCTCCCGCCGCTGACAGCACGGTGTTATGATGCCTCTTGAACTTTTCCCGTTTCACGTCTTGCGGTGGGTTGAAGCGTGTCCCTCGAAAAGATGGGTCCAAGGCCTAAGCCCCGGTTCCGGTGACTCTGCCCTTCTTTGGAAATGGGTCTTTGCAGGTGTCGTGTTAGGATGAGGTCACACCGGAGCAGGGCGGGCCTGACATCCCCTGACAAGCATCAAGAACTCTAAAGACCCATCAAGCATTTCTGAAGAAAACTGGGGTCTGAATTTATTCAGGCAGTAAGTGTAAAATTCACACCAGATCTCCAAGATTTAGTACCAAAAACTGTCCAATATTTCATGAATAACATGTATATGGATTTCGTGTCAGAATGATAAATGTCTGGGACATAATGGGTCAAATAAAATATATTATTAAAATTAATTCCATCTGACTCATTTGACTTCTCTAATGTGGCTACGAGAAAATCTGAACTACACGTTAGTGGCAGTGTTGACGGCTGGGCCCCAGCTAGGCCCCTGGTGTGTCGGGGTGACAAGGTCTCAGGGCTGGGGGGAGACAGACGAGGAGCAAGGAAACAAGCAGGAAAATAGCAGCATTGCAGGAGTGAAGTCCTCTACATGCCTTGGGCCCTAGGACCAGAGTCTACAACCTGCACAACTGTACATGGCAGACCTGCTGAGGGCCCCAATGCCCAAGCAGGGAGGTCAGCAGCCAAGGTCAATGGAGAGTCTTGGCACCAGGGGTGACCTCATTTCCAGAACAAAAACTCAGGCCCAAGGTCTGATGGCAAGATCCTGTGGTCTCGGCCCTTCTGGAAAGCCCAGACATTGCACGTGGGAGGCCTGGGCCAAGAGCACGGTGCCAGCTGGGAATCTCCAGAGATGCAGAGCCAGCAGGATCTAGGTACATGTATATATGCATTGAGAGATTATTTTAAGGAACTGATGCACGCAATCGTGAGAGGTGGCAGCCCTGAAGTCTGGAAGGCAGGTGGGCGCCCGGCCTGGAAACCCAGACAGGTGTCACTGAGGTATTGAGGTAGAATTTCTTCTTTGGGGAAACTGGTTTTGCTCTTCAGACAGTTAACTGATTGAATGAGGCTCTCCCACATTATCGAGGATGATCTCTTTTGTCTAAAGCCGGCTGATTGTAGGTGTTGACCTCCTCTACAAAATACCTTCACGGCGATATCTAGACTGTGTGTGACTGAACAGCCGGGCAGCGTCACCTGCCAGGTGGACAGGTAAAACTGACCATCACGTGTGCCCCACCCTGTTTCCTTCCTCACCTGGCACGGCCCCCCCCCCAGTCCCAGCTGACCTGGGGAAGTGGCCAGGTTGGACCAGGGAGTCCTCGCTTATTCAGTGGGAGGGGCCCTGTTCAGTCAGAGAAGCCCCCAGAGTCCCTGGTGGTGGGCTGGGAGCTCCTGCCCATGGAGGACTCTGGAGAGGACAGGGTGGGGAATGAGTTCAGGCACAGTTCTGGAAGAATCTGAGTGCTCCTCAGCAGGGCACTTCCCTGCATTTGAAAATCAAAGGTAGCTTCAGAGTGGGGATGGGGAGGAGGTGGGCTGGGGGGGGGAGGGCTGGGAGCAGGAGGATGGGGCCGGGACGCCTTGGGCCGCCCTGGCCTGGAGCCCCGGGGCTCAGCTCAGACCTTGGAGGCGTCTTCAGCCCAGAAGGAGAGGAGAGTGTGGGAGCTACGAGGCCTACGGGGGTGCAGGGGCCTGGGACTCAGCTCCACAGCGAGCCTCAGGGCCCCAGGCAGCTCTGCAAGGAGGCAAGGCCGTGGGGTGCGGCCCCTGTGACCCCACCAGGGTCCATGCCGTCTGCTGGGGCATTTAGACCCTGTATGAGTCATCTAATGCTGCATGAGAAGTGAGCCCCACATTCAAAAGCTGAGAGCCATAGACACTTACTACCTCAGGTTCTGTGCGGGGAATTTGGGCCTGACCCACCTGGGTGGTTCTGGCTTGGGGCCCACATGAGGTTGCAGCAGCTGGATGGCTGGGCCAGGTCGGGAGGCTTTGATCTCAGGTGGCTCCAAGGGGCTTGTGAGCTGGTTTCTCGCCCCACTAACGCCCCCAGTTTACAAAAGGGGAAACCGAGGCACAGGAAGGTTAGTTGCTTGTCTACAAGGTGGAGCAGCTCTAAGTGGGAGATCTGGGGATTCCCAGCCGGGGCCTGACTGCTGCACCAAACCGCCTCCCGGAAGGTGGGAGCTTGGCAGCCAGGTGTGGCCTCCGCTCTGTCAGCCCCTGGGGCAGGTGAGACCCCTGGAGCATGCTTCAGCGGGCAGGTAGGCCTAGGTGAAAAGATCATGAGACTGGAGACCAATGCCCTGGGTTCGAATCCTGATGCTGACCACTTACGTGGCCTTTGGCAAGTCTGTCAGCCTCGGACCCTTGCTTACCTCATCTCTAAAATGGGGTTCATTCATTACCCTGATGCCATTTACTCAGCACCTACTATGTGCCATGTTCTTTTCCAAAAGGTACTGAGGTCACAGTAGCTGGGGGGAGAAGGATAATAAACAAACAATTACGCAAATAAGACAATATCAGAAAAGGAAAAAACACACTGAAGGCAAAGAGGGGTGAGGTGGCCACTCTGCATTGGGAGGCGACACGTGAGCTGACCCTGCAGGATGAGAAGGGGACCTTGTGCAGAGATATGGGGGCAGGAACAACCAGTGCAAAGGCCCTGAGGCAGGCATGAGCTTGGGGGTTGAGAGGATCAAATAAAGCCCCACATTCTATTCTGATCTAGCTCAGGCCCTGTGGAGCTGCAGGGCTGGCAGGAGGAGGGAGGGTGGACTCGACGGACAATTATTCCCAGGCCCAGAAGGAAGACCAGTGAGCCAGAAGGAAGACCAGTGAGCAGGCAGCCGCCCACTGATTGCCTCCCCAAATCAGCCACATGTGGGGGAGCTGCTTTCCCATGGGAGCCAGTTGCCTGGTGTCTGTTTGGATTTGTTGTTAGGGCACTAATACTCCTAATTTAATTTTTCTTTTGTGACTCTCTCCGAGTGACTAACTCTGCGTCATCTCCAAGACAAACGTGCTGGAGAGGAAAATCATCAGATTTTAAATGAAAACAAGAGCTGCATACAGACAGTTTTCAGTGCTGCCCCAGAGGAACGCATGCAGTCGGTGCTCAACATGTGCCCAATATCTGTGAACGACGTCCCCAGGCAGGATGCTCTGTCCAGCCCTGGGAAGGAGTGGGGCCGCCCCGGGAGGCTGCAGGACAGAGGCCCGGTTCCACCTCTCTGGGTGGGCCCTCGCGGCGCCGGGCGTGCTGCGTCTGGAGTGTCCGTCGGTGAGCATCTCCTCGAGTGGCACCGGGCGTCTCCCATCCCATTGGAATTTTCGGAGCACCAGGTATGTCCCTGACGCTGCCCCAGCCCAAAGTCCCCACGCGGTCCACAGGGCTGGGGCAGGTGCCCAGGACCGGGGCTCACAGGGTTTCTTGGAGACGAGCCCCGGTCCAGAACAGCCACTTTCCCGCTTTGGCCCAAAGCCCCTCCGAAGCACTTTGAGCCACTTGGGCCAGATAAGCCTACACCAGACTCTTCCCTCTGCAGGAATTGCATCTGCAAGCTCTGATTCCTGCTTCCCATTGGCACGGGACGCCAGGAGCTGAGGCAATTCCTCTCCCAGACCCCAGTCCAAAGTGGTCCCCTTCACTGCTGCTGGCAGCTCTCAGCGCCTGCAGCTCAGCTTCGGAGCAGAAACGAGATGTGTCCACTTGCAGGGCAGGCAGCCCTCCACTCTCTTTTCATCTACCTTCTGTTTGTTGAAAATAACTGTGGCTTCGCCACAGCTCCCTGGGGGAAGAAGGGTGCAGCTCCCCGTTACCCCAGGTCTGGGAGGCTCGTGTCCCCATGGGTCCCTGCTCAGCCCCTGCCTCATGTCCAGCACGGGCCGCTCGCCAGCCCTGCTTTTCTGTTTACACTCCTCTGACGGGCTCTGAAGGAAAACAAGTTAGCGGTTTCTACCCTCCTCAGCCTCAGGCTTCTTCAAGTAAAGCCCTCAGCTACCTCTGCAGGGATTTTAGGAATATATTTCTGTGTAATTTGGGATAGTTCAGTAATTTTCCAGAAATACATCAACAGCCTGCTCTGCCTTTTTATGTAAATAGTTTCCCCATTATAATAATTGGAATGATAGTTACCATTTATTAAATACTTACTGTATTCCAGGCACTGCAACCCTGGGAGGGAGGGACTGTTATTGTCCTCATTTTCCAAATGAATAAACTGAAGTTCAAATAAATACTTTGTGCAGTCACGTCCTAAGTGATGGTGCACGACTCGCCTTTCTCCTGCAGACAGCGAGGACTGGATGCTCAAAGCCATTCCTAACTAAGTTTCCCTTGCCTTCCTCTTCTAAAGAGGATGGAAAGCTAAAATCCTCACTTCCCAGACTTCCTTGCAGCTAGATGTGGCCAAGCGACCAGCTTGGGCCATCAAGATGTAAGCAGAAAGGACCAGGTAGAGGCGCTTGGGAAAACTTTATTAAAGGGGCAAAGTTAGTCATGCAACTTTCTCCCTTCATCCTACCTAGAATGGAGACTTGATACCTGGAGACACAGCAGCCATTTTGTGGCCATGAGATCAGAGCCCACATGCTAAAGATAGGTGAGTAGGAAGTAAAAGTAATCTGGTTATTGATGGCATCTGTGGACTGCCTTCCCCAGGATTATTTCAGTAGGCAAATAAACCTCTTATTTAATACACCATTTATTGGGTTTTCTGTTCCTTGCAGGCAAATACAATCATAAGCCTCCAAAGTCCATGGTCTTAACCAATTTTGAGGCTGCCCATCAAGGAGGCTTTGGGCTGGGTCCTGGGAAAAAGTATTAGGATGAACCTCAATTTGTCAAAAGCCAAGGATTCTGACCCACAAAACCACTGAAATGTCCAGAAAGTTTTAAGGGTGGAACTACCACTTCCTCAGTGGGCCAAAGATGTCATTTCTGAGGGCGAAGATGTTGGGGTCCCTGCATAGTAGCTGCTTCCCACAGGAGAGCTGGGGGGAGGAGGGGATGGACTCTGGCTTGGCTCAGAGCCGACCCACAAACCTTGGGATTTCAGCTTCCGCCCTCGGTGTGTGCCTTTATCCCTCTCTCCCACTTTGGGGCACTGAGGCAGCATCACAGTCTCTGCCACCACATCTGGGCCCAGCAGGCATCAGGCCAATTACACAGCGAAGAGACTGACGCCGTCCAGTCCCAGCAAGCCCCAGGGCTGTTCCCTCTGTCCCTTTCGGTTCTGTTCATCTGGAGGTGGCACCAGCTGCGTGGCTGTGCAGGCCTTGAGCAACTTCCTTTCTCTGAGCCTCAGTTTCCTCATCTCTAAAATGGGGGTAAAAGTCTTGCCTACCTTATAAGATGGCCATTAAGGATTAAACCCGTTAACACGTACGGACCCGGAGCACAGTAACGCTGAGTGTGTTGTCACAATTGTCGTGACCAGCTGGAGGCAGGGATGGGGGGCGTCACCGCTGTCTGCCTGGGCCCAGGGACCACCGCCCCTCCCCACCCCCCTGAAGTTCGGCACAGGTGGCCTTGGCTGATGAAGTGTGACCTTCCGCATGGAAGCATTTAAAAGCAGGTACATGGGGAGCTCAGTGGTTTGAGCACCTGCTTCCCATGTATGTTGTCCCGGGTTCAATCCCCAATACATCCTAAAAAATAAATAATAATAATAGTGGATGCATGGACCTCCCAGACTCCCAGGCACCTCTTCCCTGGGAAGCTCGTGTTGATGGTAACGTAAGGTGGGGGCAGCTGGATCACTGGGGCTACTCGGAGGGCGGCCGCTTGGATTTGTGTAAACAGGAAATGGACTGATTGGGTTAAAGTCACGAGCGCTGGGAGCTGTTTCTCACTGCGGCAGAACCTGGCCTAGCCTGACCAAGACCCTCCCGAAGTCAACGACTCACGGACCCCAGCTCGGCTGGGGTGGCTGCTACAGCTGAGAACGAAACTCCGCCCTCAGCCTTGTGTTCCCAAGGTGGGAAAAACGGCTCTCCTCTCCCAAGAGGGGGAGTGGGGGCGTCCTGGGAAGAAGGGTCAGTTCTAGGGGGCACTTGCCGCAAGGGTCCGCTCACGAGGGTCCTCCCAGGCACAGGGACGGATGCACAAGATAGAGAGAGGCCTTGCCAAGCGCCATCCTGGCCTGCCAAGTGTGTCCCCCGGGCAGGCACCTGTGGCATCCAAACCCCACGGGCAGATGCACGGCCCGCGGTGTCCAGCTCAGGTGGTGCCCCAGGGCCTGGGCCACGGAGCCAGGTGAGGGAGGAAGGCAGAGGCAAGCGTGAAGTGGGCACTCTGCTCCCTAAAGAGAGCGAGGGATGAGGCAGCTGGTCCACCGTAGCGGCGTCCCCGTAAGGATAGCGAGAGTAGGAGGAGGACGTTGTCGTAGGGGGCCCTTGGCAGGGCATATGGTGGCTTGAAGCTGTATGAACCTGGAAAAACATGTTCTTAAACCTGACCCGTCCCTGTGGGTGTGAACCCCCTGTGAGTGGGACTGTTGACGGGGTGACTTCAGTTAAGCTGAGGCCCAACCCACTCAGGACAGGTCCTAATCCTATTACTGGAATCCTTTATCAGAGAGTGAAATTCAGACACACAGAGAGAAAGCCACAGGCAGCAAGAAGCGGAAATGGAACCCAGCAGCGAAGGGAGAGTCCAGCAGATGCTGCTGCATGACTTGCCACGTGACGGAGGAGCCTAGGATCGCCGGGAGCCGGTCGTTGGGAAGAAGGCATGGCCTTGATGGTGCTTTGACTCGGGCATTTTCTCAGCCTCAAAGCTGTAAGCTAATAGATTCCCATTGTTCAAGAGGAACCATTTCATGGTATTTGCTTAGAGCAGCCAAGGAAACTAAACTAGGGTGGACCTCTCCTTCACGAGCCAGCTGGGGCGTCCTCTTCCCCGCCACGATCCTCAGGGAGCACCCAGGGAGGGAGAGGGGGCAGATTTAACTACCGATCGGAGGGTGAGGGGCAGGCGCCCCGTCCTCCCGCCACCCGACAGCGGATGCGCCAGCAGGCGTTTCACGTAACTGCCCCCCTTCAACAGTGGACACCCAAAGCCACATGGCCAGGTTGGCGCTTGGAGCAGTTTTTCAAACCGACGGCTGCTGGCTCCAGAGCCCCTTCTCCTTCCAGCAGACGAGAGTGGGTGGGCATCCCGGCGGCCTGGCTCAGGCTAGACAGCCGGTGGGACAGGGAAGTGACTGAGGCCTCCCGAGGGGTGTGGGCAGGGACCTGAGACAACGACCTAGGCAGGGGTCCGAGGCCCCTGTATTGTCCCCAGGGCTCTAAGCCAGCCTGGTCCTGGGATTTGGATTCAGTCCAGGCTCTCGGCTCCCCTGCAGGGAGAAGAGTGGCCCAGAGGGCGGCTGCCCGTCCCTGCTGAAGGCGGGGCCGTCTCCCTGGAACTTTTGCATTAAGATATTCTGTGCATGTGGTGGGAAAAACCAATGTCCCTTTTCCTTGGCTGCTGTCTTAACGACTCAGAGTGCGACGAAGGGAAAACTCCTCTCCTGGGCGGCTCCCCCAGCTGCTGCTATCCCACTGGAGGCTGTGAGCTCTCTCCAGCTGTCCATCCCCAGCCCCACGGTGGCAACCACAGACCCTCCCCATGTCATAGCGCAACCGAGATGCAGCCACCTGGGCCGGGATGGGGGCCCATCCAGCCTGGGATCTTTGTGATGGAGATTCTGGTTTCCGCCAGGTGTTTGGTCCCACGCTGAAAGCAGAGAATCAGCAGGACGCAGCGGCCCCGCACGGCCGGCCTGGCTCCTGCCCACTGGGCCGCTTGCAGCCTCCACCCAGGATCTCGGCTCAGACTCTGTTTCAGCGGTAACTGCCCCTGAGCGTACCCCCCGTCGCGCTAGCAAGCGTTTTGTGACACAGAGGACGTCTCATACGGCGGCTGCCCCGGGGTCCCAGGGCTCTCGTAGTGGTACTGCAGCTGGTGGCTTAGGGGACACCAGGCCCCTTCCAGCCCCTGGTGAGTGCCGGCCACGCTCCGCCTTCCTTGGCTGCCGTCCTGCCTCCATGTCCACGTGGCCTGAGTCTCTCCTTACGACACCGGCCACAGCGGACTAGGGCTCACCTTATTCCATCCTCACTAGGATGGCAATGACCTTACCCTAACTGATTCCCGAATACGCTCACATTCCCAGGTTCTGGGGGTAGGACTTGAGCAGACTTTTCAACCCCTAACAGTGGCTAAGATCAAGGGCGCCAAAAAGAGACGGCTCAGGTTTCCAGCCCTGTTCTGGGTGCCGCCAAGTGAGTTCCTTGACCATCGGAACCTTAATTTCCTCACCTTTGAAATGGGGATACAGGTGGCATTTGCCTCCTGGGATTGTAAACTCGGATCACCTGTAAGTGCCAACGCGCTGCCCGCACACCCGAGATGCTCACCG
>JAQZBX010049100.1:0-19102 GCA_029593785.1 Cabassous unicinctus | reverse complement strand
AAACACATGTATACCATTGTAAGAAAGAAGAATTTTACTTGGATTTTCAAAGTTAGGAACCGGCAGCTTTTGCAAAGTAAAAGCATTGTTTTGACATTCATTGAAAGTGAAAACAAGTGCATAGCTGCCAATGTAAGGAGTATATTGCTTAGTTTTAAAAACTGAAGAAACCAGTGTTTGGCAAAGAAATAGGTAAAAGAAGTGTTTTGATATTCATGACATACTAAAAGCAGTGTTTTGACATTCATGGTAAGTGAAAAGAAGAACTAGCTGTCAATATAATGAGTATATTGCTTAGTTTGAAAACTGAGGAAACCAGGGTTTTGGCATAGTCTTAGGTAAAAGCAGTGTTTTTACATTCACAATGAGTGAAGGCAGGTGCACTGGAGTCAAAGAAGTGTCTTAATTAACTTTCAAAGTTGAATTAACTGCTGCATTCACAGCATGTTAGGTGAAACCAGTGTTTTGAACATGAATTTAAATGAAAACATGGGCACTGTACCAAATAAAACACAAATCTTATTTAGTTTTGTAAAGTGAAGAATCGACTGCATTGGCTTAGCTTTAGGTATCACTGCGTGTTGACATGTGTGTGAAAGCAATGGCATAGCAGCCAAACACACAAGAATCTTTCTTAACTTTCAAAATTGAAGTAACTACTGCATTCACAGAGAGTTAGGTGAAACCGGTGTCTTGAACTTGATTGTAAATATATACACATGCAAATCAGCCAATGATAAAAGTTTCTTTTCTTTTTTTCCAAAGCAAAGAACTCAATGCATTCAGCCAACATTAGGGAAAAGCAGTATTTTCAAATTGAAACAGGAAACAAGAATCTTATTTAGATTTCCAAAATGAGGAACTGGCATCTTTGGCAGAGTAAAAGCAGTGTTTTGACATTCATTGTAAGTGAAAACAAGTGCATAGCTGCCACTATATTGAGAATATTGCTTAGTTTTGAAAACACAAGAAAACAGTGTTTTGGCATAGTATTAGGCAAAAGCAGTCATTTTCAAATGAGAATGAGTGAAAGCAAGTGCATAACAGCCAGACAAACAAGAATCTTACTTAACTTTCAACCTTGAAATAACTTTTGCATTCAGAGAGTTAGGTGATCCCAGTGTCTTGAGGATGATTGTAAATAAATACATATGCAAATCAGCCAATGAAACAAATTTCATTTTTGGTTTTCTAAAGCAAAGAACTCAATGCATTCAGCCCAAGTTATGGAAAAGCAGTGTTTTCAAGTTGATTGTAATTGAAAACACATGTATAGCATTGTAAGAAACAAAAATCTTACTGAGATTTCCAAAGGGAGGAACCAGCAGCTTTGGCATAGTAAAAGCAGTGTTTTGACATTCATTGTAAGTGAAAACAATTGCAAAGGTGCCAATGTAATGAGAATATTGCTTAGTTTTGTAAACTGATGAAAACAGTGTTTTGGCAGAGTATAAGGTAAAAGCATTGTTTTTACATTGACAGTGAGTGAAAGCAAACGCATAGCATCCAAACATACAAGTATCTTACCTAACTTTCAAATTTGAATTAACTGCTGATTTCACAACCTGTTATGGGAAATCTGTGCTCTGAAGATGAATTGAAGTGAAAACACAGGCATAGAAGCAAATAAAAGACAAATCATATCTGGATTGGAAAATTGAAGAAATCAATGCATTGGTTAGCCTTACCAAAAGCTGTGTCCTGACATGTGAGTGAAAGCAAGGGCATAGCAGCCAATCAAACAAGTATCTTACTTAACTTTCAAAGATGAATTAACTGTTGCATTCACAGCCTGTTACGGGAAACCAGTGTTATGAAGATGAACTTAAGTGAAAACACAGGCATAGTAGCAAATAAAAGACACATCATATCTGGATTGGAAAAGTGAAGAAATCACTGCTTTGGCATAGCCTTAGGCAAAAGCTGTGTTTTGACATGTGAGTGAAAGCAAGGGCATAGCAACCAAACAAACAAGAATCTTCCTTACCTTACAAAATTGAAGTAACCACTGCATTCACAGAGAGTTAGATGAAACCAGTGCCTTGAAGTTGTTTGTAAATGAATACAAATGGAAATCATCCAATGAAAAAAGCTTTTTTTTGTTGTCTAAAGCAAGGAACCAATGCAGTCAGCCAACTTAAGGGAAAAGCAGTGTTTTCAAGTTGACTGTAATTGAAAAAACATGTATAGCCTTGTAAGAAACAAGAATCTTACTTAGATTTCAAAACTGAGGAACCGGCAGCTTTGGTATAGTAAAAGCAGGGTTTTGACATTCATGGTAAGTGAAAACAAGTGTATAGTTATCAATGTAATCAGAATAAACTTAGTTTTGAAAACTGAATAAAACAGGGTTTTTGCAAAGTTAAAGGTAAAAGCAGTGTTTTTACATTGATAATGAGTGAAAGCATTTGCATAGCAGCCAAAAAATTGGTATATTTCTTATCTTTCAAAGTGGAATTAACTGCTGCATTCACAGCCTTTTAGGGGAAACCAGTGATTTGAAGTTGAATTTAAGTGAAAGCAGAGGCATAGCAGCAAATAAAAGACAAATCATATTTAGATTGGAAAAGCGAAGAAATCATTGCATTGGTAACCTTAGCAAAAGCTGTGTCTTGACATGTGAGTGAAATCAAGGGCCAGCAGCCAAACAAACAAGTATCTTACTTAACTTTCAAAGTTGAATTAACTTCTGCATTCACAGCCTGTTATGGGAAACCAATGTTTTGAAGATGAATTTAAGTGAAAACACATGCATTGCAGCAATAAAAGACAAATCTTATTAAGCTTTGTAAAGTGAAGAAACCACTGCATTGGATTAGCATTAAGCAAAAGCTGTGTTTTGACTTGTGTTGAAAACAAGGGCATAGCAGGCAAACAAACAAGAATCTTATGGCCTTTCAAACTTGAAATAACTACTGCATTCACAGAGAGATAGGTGATACTAGGGACTTAAAGTTGATTGTAAATGAATACATATGCAAATCCACCACTGAAACAAGTTCATTTTTGGTTTTATAAAGCAAAGAACCCAATGAATTCAGCCAATGTTAGAAAAAAGCACTGTTTTTAAGTTGATTGCAATTGAAAACACATGTATAGCATTTTAAGAAAAAAGAATCTTACTTTGATTTCCAAAGTGAGCAACCGGCAGATTTGGCATGGTAAAAGCAGTGTTTTACCATTCCTTGTCAGTGAAAACAAGTGCATTGCTCACAATGTAATGAGTATATCGCTTAGTTTTGAAAACTGAAGAAACCAGTGTTTTGGCATAGTATTAGGTAAAAACAGTGTTTTTATATTGATAATGAGTGATAGTAATTGCATAGCAGTCAAACAAACAGTATCTTCCTTAACTTTCAAAGTTGAGTTAACTGCTGCATTCACAGCCTGTTATGGGAAACCAGTGTTTTGAAGATGAATTTAAGGAAAACACAGTCATAAGAGCAAATAAAGGACAAATCTTGTTTAGATTTGTAAAGTGAAGAAAGCAGTGCATTGACTTAACCTTAGGTAAAGCTGTGTGTTGACATGTGAGTGAAAGCAAGGGCATAGCAGCCAAACAAACAAGAACCTTACTTACCTTTCACACTGGAAGTAACTACTACATTCACAGAGAGATAGGTGATACCAGTGTCTTGAAGATAATTGTAAATGAATAAACATGCAAATCAGGCAATGAAACAAGTTTCTTTTTTTGTTTCTAAAGTAAAGAATTCAATGCATTCAGCCAACATTAGGGAAAAGCAGTGTTTTCAAGTTGATATTAATTGAAAACACATGTACAGCATTGTAAGAAACAAGAATCTTAGTTAGATTTCCAAAGTGAGGAACCAGCAGCTTTGGCATAGTAAATGCAGTGTTTTGTAATTCATTTAAGCGAAAACAAGTGTATAGTTCCCAAAGTAATGAGTATATTGCTTAGTTTTGAAAACTGATTAAACCAATGTTTTGTCATAGTATTAGGTAAAAGCAGTGTTTTTACATTGATGATGAGAGAAAACAATTGCGTAGCAGCCAAACAAACCGGTATCTTTCTTAACTTTCAAAGTTGAATTAGCTGTTGGATTCATAGCCTATTACAGGAAACCAGTGTTGTGAAGATGAATTTAAGTAAAAACACAGGCATGGAAGCAAATAAAAGACAAATATTATTTAGTTTTCTTAAGTGAAGAAACCACTGCATTGACTTAGGCTTAGGCAAAAGCTCAGTGATGACATGTGAGTGAAAGGAAGGGCCTAGCAACGAAACAAACAAGAATCTTACTTACCTTTCAAAAGTGAAGTAACTACTGCATTCACAGAGAGTAGGTGAAACCAGTGTCTTGAAATTGTTTGTAAATGAATACACATGGAAATCAGCCAATGAAAAAAGTTTTTTCTTTCTAAAACAAGGAACCAAGGAATGCAGCCAACCTTAGGGAAAAGGAGGATTGCCAAATTGATTATAATTGAAAACATATTTAGAGCCTTGTAAGAAGCAAGAATAATACTTACATTTTGAAACTGAGGAAACGGCAGCTTTGGCATAGTAAAAGCAGGGTTTTGACATTCATTGTAAGTGAAAACAAGGGCATAGGTGCCAATGTAATGAGTATATGGCTTAGTTTTGAAAACTGAAGAAACCAGTGTTTTGGTATAGTATTAGGTAAAAGCAGTGTTTTTACATTGATAATGAGTGAAAGCAAGTGCATAGCAGCCAAACGATCAAGTATCTTACATAACTTTCAAAGTTGAATTAACTGCTGCATTCACAGCCTGTTAGGGGAAACCAGTGAATTGAAGATGAACTTAAGTGAAAACACAGGCATAGCTGCAAATAAAACCAAATCATATTTAGATTGGAAAAGTAAAGAAAACACTGCATTGGTTAGCCTTAGCAAAAGCTGTGTCTTGACATGTGAGTGAAACAAATGACATAGCAGCCAAACAATCAAGTATCTTACTTAACTTTCAAAATTGAATTAAATGCTGCCTTCAGAGCCTGTTAAGGGAAACCAGTGTTATGAAGAAGAATTAAAGTGAAAACACATTCATTGCAGTAATTAAAAGAAAAATCTTATTTAGCTTTGAAAAAGTGAAGAAAGCACTGCATTGGCTTAGCATTAGGCAAACTCCATGTGTTGACATGTGAGTGAAAGCAAGGGCATAGCAGCCAAACAAACAAGAATCCTACTATCTTTCAAACTGGAAGTAACTACTGCATTCACAGAGAGATAGGTGAAACCAGTGTCTTGAACTTGTTTGTAAATGCATACACATGCAAATCAGCCAATGAAACAAATTTCTTTTTTGTTTTCTAAACCAAAGTATTCAACACATTCAGCCAACCTTAGGGAAAAGCAGTGTTTTCATGTTGATTTTAATTGAAAACAGATGTATAGCCTTGTAAGAAACAAAAATCTTTCTTAGATTTTGAAAGTGAGGGACTGGCAGCTTTGGCATAGTAAAAGTAGTGTTTTGCCATTCATTGTAAGTGAAAACAAGTGAATAGCTGTCAATGTAAAGAGAATATTGCTTAGTTTTGAAAACTGATGAAAACAGTGTTTTGGCAGAGTATTAGGTAAAATCATTTTTTTTACATTGATAATGAGTGAAAGCATGTGCATAGCAGCCAAAAAAATAAGTATATTTCTTAACTTTCAAAGTTGAATTAACTGCTGCCTACCCAGCCTATTACAGGAATCCAGGGTTTTAAAGATGAATTGAAGGTAAAACACAGGCAAAGCAACAAATAAATGACAAACCTATTTAGTTTTGAAAAAGTGAAGGAGCCACTGATTTTTCTTAGCCTTAGGCAAAGGTTGTGTTTTGATATGTGAGTGAAAGCAAGTGCATAGCAGCCAAACAATCAAGAATCTTACTTTTCAAACTTGAAGTAATTTCTGCTTTCACAGAGATTTAGGTGAAACCAGTGTCATGAATTTGTTTGTAAATGAATACACATGCAAACCAGCCAATGAAAGAAGGTCATTTTTTGGTATTCCAAAGCAAAGAACTCCATGCATTTAGCCAAAATAGGGAAAAGCAGTGTTTTCCAGTTAATTTTAATTGAAAACACATGTATAGCAGGTAAGAAACAAAAATGTTACTTAGATTTTGAAAGTGAGGAACTGGCATCTTTGGCAGAGTAAAAACAGTGTTTTCACCTTCATTGTAAGTGAAAAAAACTGCATAGCTGCCAAAGTATTGAGTATAATGCTTAGTTTAGAAAACTGAAGAAACCAGTGTTTTGGCATATTATAAGGTAAAAGCAGTGGTTTTACATTGATAATGAGTGAAAGCAAAAGCAGGGCAGTCAAGCAAAGAAGTATCTTACTTAACTTTCAAAGTTGAATTAACTGCTGAATCCACAGCCTGTTTTGGGAAACCAGAGTTTTGAAGAAGAATTTTAGTGAAAACACAGGCATAGCAGCAAATAAAACACAAATCTTATTTAGTTTTGTAAAGTGAAGAAACCATTTCATTGGCTTGGCCTTAGGCAAAATCTGTGTGTTGACATGTGAGTGAAAGCAAGGGCAAAGCAGCCAAACAAACAAGAATGATAATTAACTTTCAAACTTGAAGTAACTACTGAATTCACGGAGAGATAGGTGAAACCAGTGTCTTGAACTTGTTTGTAAATGAATACCCATGCAAATCAGACAATGAAACAAGTTTCTTTTTTGGTTTTCTAAAGCAAAGAACTCAATGCAATCATCCAAGGTTAGGGAAAAACAGTGTTTTAAAGTTGATTGTAATGGAAAACACATGTATAGCATTGTAAGGAACACGAATCTAACAAGATTTCAAAAGAGAGGAACCAGCAGATGTCTCATATTAAAAGCAATGTTTTGCCATTCAGTGTAAGTGAAAACAACTGTATAGCTCCCAATGTAATGAGTATATTGCTCAGTTTTGAAAACTGAAGAATCCAGTGTTTGGCATAGTATTAGGTAAAAGCAGTGTTTTTACATTGATAATGAGTGAAAGCAAGCGTGTACCAGCCAAACAAACTAGCATATTACTTAACTTTCAAAGTTGAATTAAATGCTGAATTCACAGTCTGTTATGGGAAACCCGTGTTTTGAAGATGAATTTTAGAAAAACACAGTCATAAGAGCAAATAAAAGGCAAATCTTCTTTAGATTCGTAAAGTGAAGATAGCAGTGCATTGACTTAACACCAGGTAAAGCTGGGTTTTGACATGTGAGTGATAGCAAGGGCATAGCAGCCAAACAAACAAGAATCTTATAGCCTTTCAAACTTGAAATAACTACTGCACTCACAGAGAGATAAGTGATACTAGGGTATTAAAGTTGATCATAAATGAATACAAATGCAAATCCGCCAATGAAACAAGTTCATTTTTGGTTTTATAAAGCAAAGAACCCAATGCATTCAGCCAACGTTAGAAAAAAGCAGTGTTTTCAAGTTGATTGCAATTGAAAACACATATATAGCATTGTAAGAAACAAGAATCTTACTTAGATTTTGAAAGAGATGTACCGGCAGATTTGCATAGTAAAAGCAGTGTTTAGATATTCATTGTAAGTGAAAACAAGTGCATAGCTGCCAATGTACTGAGTACATTGCTTAGTTTTGAAAGCTGAGGAAATCAGTGTTTTGGTATAGTATTAGGTAAAAACAGTGTTTTTACATTGATAATGAGTGAAAGCAGGTTCATAGCACCAAAACAAACAAGTATCATACTTAACTTTCAAAGTTGAATTAACTGCTGAATCCACAGCCTGTTATGGGAAACCAGTGTTTTGAAGAGAAATTTAAGTGAAAACACAGGCATAGCAGCAAATAAAACACAAATCTTATTTGGTTTTGTAAATTGAGGAAACCACCGCTTTGGCTTAGCCTTATGTAAAATCTGTGTGTTGACTTGTTAGTGAATTCAAGGGTAAAGCAGTCAAACAAACAAGAATCTTACTTACCTTCAAACTTAAAGTAACTTCTAGATTCACAGAGAGTTAGGTAAATCCAATGTCTTGAAGTTGTTTGTAAATGAATACACATGCAAATCAGCCAATAAAACAAGTTTATTTTTCAGTTTTCTAAAGCAAAGAACAAAATGCATTCAGCCAATGTTAGGGAAAAGCAGTAATTTCAAGTTGATTGTAATTGAAAACACATGTATAGCATTGTAAGAAACAACAATCTTACTTAGATTTTGAAAGAGAGGTACCGGCAGCTTTGGGATAGTAAAAGGATTTTTTTGACATTCATTTTAAGTGAAAACAACTGCAAAACTTCTAATGTAAAGAGTATATTACTTAGTTTTGGAAAATGAAGACACCAGTGTTTTGCCATAGTATTAGGTAAAAGCAGTGTTTTTATATTGATAATGAGTTACAGCAAGTGCATAGCAGCCAAACAAGTATCTAACTTAACTTTCAAATTTGAATTAACTGCTGCATTCACAGCCTGTTAGGGGAAACCAGTGTTTTGAATATGAATTTAAGTGAAAACCCAGCCATAGCAGCAAAAAAAGAGAAATCTGATTATTTTTGTAAAATGAAGAAACCAATGCATTGGCTTAGCCTTAGGTAAAAGCTATATGTTGACATGTGAGTGAAAGAAAGTTCATAGCTGCCAAGCAAATGAAAATCTTTCTTGCCTTTCAATCTTGAAATATCTACTGCTTTCACAGAGAGATAGGTGAAACCAGTGTCTTGAAATTGTTTGTAAATGAATACTCCTGGAAATCTGCCAATGAAACAAGTTTCTTCATTGGTTTTCTAAAGCCAAAAACTCAATGCATTCACTCAACGTTAGGGAAACGCAGTGTTTACAAGTTGATTGTGCTTGCAAACACATGTATAGCATTGTAAGAAAAAAGAATCTTACTTAGATTTTGAAAGTGAGGAACCGGCAGATTTGGAAGAGAGAAAGTGGTGTTTTGACATTCATTGTAAGTGAAAACAAGTACATAGCTACGTATGTAATGAGTATATTGCTCAGTTTTTAAAACTTAAAAAAACAGTGTTTTGGCATAGTATTAGCTAAAAGCAGTGTTTTTCCATTGATAATGAGTGAAAGCAAGTGCATAGCAGCCAACCATCAAGCATGTAACGTAAATTTCAAAGTTGAATTAACTGCTGCATTCTCAGCCCGTTACGGGAAACCAGTGTTTTGAAGATGAATTTAAATGAAAACACAGGCATAGCAGCATATAAAGGACAAATCTTTTTTAGAATTGTAAAGTGCAGAAACCACTTCATTGGCATAGCCTTTGGAAAAAGGTATGTGTTGACATGTGAGTGAAAGCAAGAGCATACAACCAAACAAAAAAGAATCTTAATTACTTTTCAAACTTGAAGTAACTACTTCACTCACAGAGACATACGTGAAACCAGTCACATGAAGTTGTTTGTAAATGAAGACACATGCAAATCAGCCAATGAAACAAGTTTATTTTTGGTTTTCTAAAGCAAGAACTCAATTCATTCAGCCAAAGTTAGGGAAAAGCAGCGTTGTCAAGTTGATTGCAATTGAGAACACATGGATAGCATTGTACTAAAGAAGAATCTTACTTAGATTTCCAAAATGAGGTACCGGCACCTTTGGCATAGTAAAAACAGTGTTTTTACATTCATAATGAGTGTAAGCAAGAACACAGCAGCCAAAAAAACAAGTAACTTACTTAACTTTCAAAGTTGAATTAACTTCTGCATTCACAGCCTGTTAGGTATAACCAGTGCTTTGAACATGAATTTAAATAAAAACACAGGCATAGCATCAAATAAAACACAAATCTTATTTAGTTTTGTAAAGTGAAGAAAGCACTGCACAGGCTTAGGCTTAGGTATAAGCTGTGTGTTGTGTTACTGAAAGCAAGGACATAGCATCCGAATAAACAAGAATCTTACTTACCTTTCATACTTGAAGAAACTACTGCATTCGCAGAGAGTTAGGTGAAACCAGTGCTCTGAAATTGATTTTAAGTGAATTCACATGTGAATTAGCCAAAGAAAGAAATTTACTTTTTGGATATCTGAAGCAAAGAACTCACTGCATTGAACTAGTGTTCCAAAAAGCATTATTTCCAGTTAATTGTAATGGAAAACACATGCTTAGCAGTGTAAGAAACAAGAATCTTACTTAGGTTTCAAAAGGGAGGAACCGGGACCTTTGACAGAGTAAAAGCAGCGGTTTGACATTTGTTTTAAGTGATAAACAGTGAATAGCTGCCAATGTAAGGAGTATATTGCTTAGTTTTGCAAACTGAAGAAACCAGTGTTTTGGAATAGCATTTGTTAAAAGCAGTGTTTTTACATTGGTAATGAATGAAAGTAAGGGCAGAGTCGCTAAAAAATTAGTATCTTACTTAAATTTCAAAGTTGAATTAACTGCTGTGTTCACAGCCTGTAAAGTGAAACCAGTGATTTGAACATGAATTTAAATGAAAACACAGGCATAGCATCAAATAAAACACAAACCTTATTTAGTTCTGCAAAAGGAAGAAACCACTGCAAAGGCTTAGACTTAGGAAAAGCTGTGTGTTGACATGTGAGTGAAAGCAAGGGCAGAGCAGCCAAACAAACAAGAATCTTACTTACCTTTCAAACTTGAATTAACTACTGCATTCACAGAGACTTAGGTGAACCCGGTGTTTGGAGGTTGATTGTACATTAATACACATGCAAATCAGCCAATGAAAAAAGGTTCTTTTCTGGTTTTCTAAAGCAAAGAACTCAAAGCATGCAGACAAAGTTAAGGAAAAGCAGTGTTTCCAAGTTGATTGTAATTGAAAAGACATGTATAGCATCGTAAGAAACAAGAATCTTTCTTAGATTTCCAAAGTTAGGAACCAGCTGCTTTGGCATACTAAAAGAAGTGTCTGGAAATTCATTGTAAGTGAAAGCAAGTACCTAGCTGCCAATGTCATGAGTATATTGTTTAGTTTCAAAAACTGAGGAAAGCAGTGTTTTGGCATAGTATTAGGTAAAAGCAGCGTTTTTACATTGATAATGAATGAAAGCAAGTGCATAGCAGCCAAACAAACATCTTTCTTAACTTTCAAAGTTGAATTAACTGCTGCATTCACTGCCTGTTATGGGAAACCAGTGTTTTGTAGGTGAATTTAAGTGAAAACACAGGCATAGCAGCAAATAAAAGACAAATCTGATTTTGCATTGTAAAGTGAAGTAATCACTGCTTTGGCTTAGCATTAGGTAATATCCATTTGTTGAAATGTGACTGAAAGCAAGGACATAGCAGTCAAACAAACAAGAATATTAGTTACCTTTCAAACTTGAAGTACCTACTGCGTTCACTGAGAGTTAGGTGAAACCAGGGCATTGAAATTGATTTTAAACGAATACACATGCAAATTAACCAATGAAACAAGTTTCCCTTTTTGTTTTCTGAAGCAAGGAACTCTCTGCATTCAACCAACATTCAGGAAAAACAGTGTTTTCAAGTTGATTATAATTGAATACACATGCTTAGCAGTGTAAGAAGCAAGAATCTTACTTAGGTTTCAAAATGAAGAACCAGCTGCTTTGACAGAGTAAAAGAAGTCTTTGGTCATTCGTTGTAACTGAGAAGTGAATAGCTGCCAATATAAGGAATAAATTTCTTAATTTTGAAAACTGAAAAACCCAGTGTTTTGGCCTAGTATTAGGTAAAAGCAGAGTTTTTACGTTGATAATTAGTGAAAGCAGGAGCATAGAATCAAAGGAAACAAGTATCTTACTTAACTTTCAAAGTTTAAGCAACTGCTGTGTTCACAGCCTGTTATGTGGAACCAGTGTTTTGAAGATGAATTTAAATGAAAACACAGGCATAGTATTTAAAAAAAAACACAAATCTTATTTAGTTTTATAAAGTGATGAAACCCCTGCATTGGCTTAGTTTTAGGTATAAGCTGTGTGTTGACATGTGATTGAAAGCAAGGTAATAGCAGTCAAACAAACAAGAATCTTAGTTACCTTTCAAACTTGAAGTACCTCCTGCATTCACAGAGAGTTAGGTGAAATCAGGGCATTGAAATTGATTTTAAATGAATACACATGCAAATTAACCAATGAAACAAGTTTCCCTTTTTGTTTCTGAAGCAAGGAACTCTCTGCATTCAACCAGCATTCAGGATAAACAGTGTTTTCAAGTTGATTGTAATTGAAAACACATGCTTAGCAGTGTAAGAAGCAAGAATCTTACTTAGGTTTCAAAATGAAGAACCAGCTGCTTTGACAGAGTAAAAGAATTCTTTGGTCATTCGTTGTAATGAGAAGTGAATAGCTGCCAATGTAAGGAATATATTTCTTAATTCTGAAAACTGAAAAACCCAGTGTTTTGGCATAGTATTAGGTAAAAGCAGTGTTTTTATGTTGATAATTAATGAAAGCAGGAGCATAGAATCAAGGGAAACAAGTATCTTACTTAACTTTCAAAGTTGAATTAACTGCTGCGTTCACAGTCGGTTATGTGGAACCAGTGTTTTGAAGATGAATTTAAATGAAAACACAGGCATAGTATTAAAAAAAAACACAAATCTTATTTAGTTTTATAAAGTGATGAAACCCCTGCATTGGCTTAGTCTTAGGTATAAGCTGTGTGTTGACATGTGATTGAAAGCAAGGTCATAGAAGTCAAACAAACAAGAATCTTACTTGCCTTTCAAACTTGAAGTAACTACTGCACTCACAGAGAGTTGGTGAAACGAGTGCCTTGAAGTTTATTGTAAATGAATACACATACTAATGAGCTAATGAAACAAGTTTATTTTTTGGTTTTCTAAAGCAAAGAACTCAATGCATTCAGCCAACATTAGGGAAAAGCAGTGTTTTCAAGTTGATTGTAATTGAAAACACATGTATAATAATGTAAGAAACAAGAATCTTACTTAGATTTCCAAATGGAGGAACCGCAGCTTTGGCATAGTATAAGAAGTGTTTTGGCATTCATTGTAAGTGAAAACAAGTGCATAGCTGCCAACATAATGAGTATATTGCTTAGTTTTGAAAACTGAATCAACCAGTGTTTTGGCATAATATTAGGTAAAAGCAGCGTTTTTACATTGATAATGAGTGAAAGCAAGCTCGTAGCAGCCAAACACACAAGTATGTACTCAACTTTCAAAGTTTAATTAACCGCTGAATTCGCAGACTGTTATGGGAAACCTGTGTTTTGAAGATGAATTTAAGTGAAAACACAGGCATAGCCGCAAATAAAAGACAAATCTTATTTAGCATTGTAAAGTGAAGAAATCTTTGCATTGCCTTAGCATTAGGTAAAATCTGTGTGTTGAAATGTGACTGAAAGCAAGTACATAGCTCTGAAACAAACAAGAATCTTACTTACATTTCAAACTTGAAGTAACTACTATATTCACAGACAGTTAGGTGAAACCAGTTCATTGAAATTGATTTTAAGTGAATACACATGAAAACCAGTCAATGAAACAGGTTTCCATTTTTGTTTTCTGAAGCAAGGAACTCACTCTATTCAACTAGCATTCAGGTAAAACAGTGTTTTCAAGTTGATTGTAATTGAAAACTCATGCTTAGCAGTGTAAGAAACAAGAATCTTACTTGGATTCAAAATAGGAAGCAGCAGCTTTGGCAGAGTAAAAGAAGTCTTTGGTCATTCATTGTAACTGATAAGAGAATAGCTGCCAATGTAAGGATTATATTGCTTAGTTTTGAAAACAGAAGGAACCAGTGATTTGGCATAGCATTATGTAAAAGAAGTGTTTATACATTGATATTGATGAACGCAAACGCACAGCACTCAAACAAATCAGTATCTTACTTAGTTTTCAAAGTTGAATTAATTGCTGCATGGACAGCCTGCTACGTGAACCAGTGTTTTGAACATGAATTTAAATGAAAACACAGGCATAGCATCAAATAAAACACAAAACTTATTTAGTTGTGTAAAGTGATGAAACCACTGCATAGCCTTAGCCTTAGGTAAAACTGTGTGATGACTTGGGAGTGAAAGCATGGGCTTAGGAGCCAAACAAACAAGAATCTTACTTACCTTCGAAACTTGGAGTAGCTACTGCATTCACAGAGAGTTAGGTGAAAACGGTGTCTTGAAGTCGATTGCAAATGAATACACATGCAAATCAGCCAATGAAACAAGTTTCTTTTCGGTTTTCTAAAGCAAAGAACTAAATGCATTCAGCCAAAGTTAGGGGAAAGCAGTGTGTTCAAGTTGACTGTAATTGAAAGCACATGTATACCATGGTAAGAAACAAGAATCTTACTTAGATTTCGAAAGTGAGGAACTGGCAGTTTTGGCAGAGTAAAGAAGTGTTTGGTCACTTGTTCTAAGTGATAACAGGTGAATAGCTGCCAATGTAAGCAATATATTGCTTAGTTTTGAAAACTGTTGAAACCAATGTTTTGGCATATCATTAGGTAAAATCAGTGTTTTTAGATTGATAATGTGTGAAAGCAAGCGCATAATAGGCAAATAAGTAACTTACTTTACTTTAAAAGTTGAATTAACTGCTTCATTCACAGCCTGGTAGGTGAACCAGTGTTTTGAAGATGAATTTAAATGAAAACACAGGCATAGCAGCAAATAAAAGACAAATCTTATGTAGAATTGTAAAGTGAAGAAAGCGCTGCCTTGGCTTAGCCTTAGGAAAAGCAGTTTTTTGACATGTGATTGAAAGCAAGGGCATAGCAGCCAAAAAACAAGAATCTTACTTACCTTTCAAACTGTAAGTAAATAATGCATTCACAGAGAGTTACGTGAAACCAGGGCCTTGAAATTGATTTTAAGTGAATACAAAGGTGAATCAACTGATGAAAAAAGTTTTCTTTTTGGTTTTCTGAAACAAAGAACTCCCTGCATTCAACCAGTTTTAAGGAAAACAGTGTTTTCAAGTTGATTGTAATTGAAAACACATGTATATCATTGTAAGAAACAAGAATCTTACTTGGATTTCCAAAGTGAGGAACCGGCATCTTTGGCATAGTAAAAGCAGTGTTTTGACATTCACTGTAATTGAATAGAATTGCATAGCTGCCAAAGTAATGAATATATTGCTTAGTTTTGAAAACTGAGGAAACCAGTGTTTGGCATATTACTAGGTAAAAGCAGTGTTTTTACATTCATAACGAGTGAAACCAAGTGCATAGCATCCAAACAAACAAGTGTCTTACTTAACTTTCAAAGTTGAATTAAGTGTTGCTTTCAGAGCCTGTTAGGTGAAACCAGAATTTAAATGAAAACACAGGAAAAGCATCAAATAAAACAAAAATCTTATTAAGTTTTGTAAAATGAAGAAACCACTGCATTGGCTTAGCCTTAGGTAAAAGCTGTGTGTTGAAATGTGAGTGAAAGCAAGGGCATAGCAGCCAAACAAAAATGAATCTTTCTTACGTTTCAACTTGAAGTAACTACTGCATTCACAGAGAGTAAGGTGAAACCAGTTTCTTGAAGTTGATTGTAAATTAATACACATGCAAATCAGTCAATGAAATAAGTTTCATTTTTAGTTTTCCAAAGCAAAGAACTCCATGCATTCAGCCAATATTAGGGAAAAGCACGGTATTCAAGATTGTTATAATTGAAAACACATGTAGAGCATTGTAAGAAGCAAGAATCTTACGTAGATTTCTAAAGTGAGGAGCCAGCAGCTTTTGCATAGTAAAAGCAGTGTTTTGACAATCATTGTAAGTGAAAAGACGTGCATACCTGCCAATACAATGTGTATATTGCTTAGCTTTGAAATCTGAGGAAACCAGTGTTTTGGCATAGGTTTAGGTAAAAGCAGTGTTTTTACATTGATAATGAGTGAAAGCAAGCACATAGCAGCCAACCAAACAAATATGTTCCTTAACTTTCAAAGTTGAATGAAATGCTGGATTCTCAGCCTGTTATGGGAAACCAGTGTTTTGAAGAAGAATTTAAGTGAAAACACTGGCATAGCAGAGAATAAAAGACAAATCTTTTTAAGCATGAAAATTAAATTAAACACTTCATTTGCTGAGCATTAGGTAAAAGCCCTGTGTTGACATGTGAGGAATAGTAAGGTCGAAACACCCAAACAAAGAAGAATCTTACCTTTCAAAGTAAAAGGAACTACTGCTTTCACAGTGACTTAGGTGAAACCACAGCCTTGAAATTGATTTTAAGTGAATACACATGCAAATCCGACAATGAAACAAGTTTCCTTTCTGGTTTTCTGAAGCAAAGAACTAATTGCATTCAACCATAGTTCAGGAATAGTAGTGGTTTCAAGTTGATTGCAATTGAAACACATGCTTAGTAGTGTAAGAACCAAGAATCTTACTTAGGTTTCAAAAGTGAGGAACCAGCAGCTTTGGC
The DNA here is from genome assembly GCA_029593785.1 of Cabassous unicinctus. NCBI lineage: Eukaryota > Metazoa > Chordata > Mammalia > Cingulata > Chlamyphoridae > Cabassous > Cabassous unicinctus. Next base: position 2,824 of record JAQZBX010049100.1, on the reverse strand, counting down.
AGAGTAAAAGCATTGGTTGGTCATTCGTTGTAAGTGATAACAAATGAATAGCTGCCAATGTTAGGAGTATATTGCTTAGTTTTGAAAACTGATGAAACCAGGGTTTTGGCATAGCTTTAGGTAAAAGAATTGTTTTTACATTGATAATGAGTGCAAGCAAGCGCACAGCAGCCAAACAGATAAGTATCTTACCTAATTTTCAAAGTGGAATTAACTGCTGCATTCCCAGCCTGTTAAGGGAAACCAGTGTTTTGAAGATGAATTCAAGTGAAAACACAAGAATAGCAGCAAATAAAAGACAAATCTTATATAGGATTTTAAAGTGAAAAAATCACTGCATTGGCGTAGCATTAGGTAAAATCAGTGTGTTGCCATGTGAGTGAAAGCAAGGGGATAGCATCTGAAAAAAAAATTATGTTAATTACTTTTCAAACTTGAAGTAACTATTGCATTCGCTGAGATTTTGGTGAAACCAGTGTCTTGAAGTTGATTGTACATTAATACACATACAAATCAGCCATTGAAAACAGTTTCCTTTTTGGTATTTTGAAGCAAATAACTCAATGCAATCAGCCAAAGTTAGGGAAAAGTAATGTTTTCAAGTTGGTTGTAGTGGAAAACACATATATTGCATTGTAAGAAACAAGAATATTACTTATATTAACAAGGTGGGAAACCGGCAGCTTTGGCATAGAAAAAGCAGTGTTTTGATATTCATTATAAGTGAATACAAGTGCATAGCTGCCAATGTAATGAGTATAGTGTTTAGTTTTGAAAACTGAAGAAACTAGTGTTTTGGCATAGTATTAGGTAAAAGCAGTGTTTTTATATTAATAATGAGTGAAAGCAAGTGCAGAGGAGCCAAAAAACAAGAATCTTACGTAACTTTCAAAGTTGAATTAACTGCTGCATTAACAGACTTTTATGGGAAACCAGGGTTTTGAAGATGAATTTAAGTGAAAACACAGCCATAGCAGCCAATAAGACACAAACATTACTTAGGTTTGTAAACTAAATAAACCACTGCCTTGTTTGAGCATTAGGTAAAATCCTTGTGTTGAAATGTGAGTGAAAGCAAGGGCATAGCAGTGAAACAAGAAACCTACTTACGTTTCAAACATGAAGTAACAACTGCATTCACAGAGAGTTAGGTGAAACCCGTGCTTTGAAATTGATTTTAAGTGAATACACATGAAAATCATCTAAAGAAACAAGTTTCCTTTTTGGTTTTCTGAAGCAAAGAACACACTGCATTCAACCAGCATTCAGGAAATGCAGTGTTTTCAAGTTGATTGCATTTGAAAACACATGATTAACAGTGTAAGAAACAAGAATCTTACATAGGTTTCAAAAGTGAGGAATCAGTAGCTTTGGCAGGGAAAAGCTCTCTTTGGTCATTCGTTGTAAGTGATAACAAGTGAATAGCTGTCAATGTAAGCAGTATATTGCTTAGTTTTGAAAACAGAAGAAACCAGTGTTTTGGGATAGTATTACGTAAAAGCATTGTTTTTATATTGATAATGAGTGAAAGCAAGTACACAGCAGCCAAATAAATAAGTATCTCAATTCACCATCAAAGTTTAATTAGCTTCTGCATTCCCAGCCTGTTAGGTGATACCAGTGTTTGAGCATGAATTTAAATGAAAACACAGACATAGCATCAAATAAAACACAAAACTTATTTAGTTTTGTAAAGTGAAGAAACAACTGCATTACCTTAGCCTTAGGTAAAAGCTCTGTGATGACATGTGAGGGAAAGCAAGGGCATAGCAGCTAAACAAAGGAGAATCTTACTTACCTTTCAAACTTGAAGTAACTACTGCAATCACAGAGAGTTAGGTGAAACCAGTGTCTTGAAATTGATTTTAATTGAATACACATGCAAATCAGCCAATGAAAGATGTTTCCTTTTTGGTTTTCTGAAGCAAAGAAATCCCTGCATTCAAACAGTGTTCAGGAAAAGCAGTGTTCTCAAGTTCATTGAAATTGAAATCACATGCTTAGCAGTGTAAGATACAAGAATCTTGGATCACAGAAAGTTTACAAGGGGGGCTGCAGAGGATCATTGGGGGGTGTCAGGGATGGGGGATTCATGGGAGTAAGTCCATCTGAATATACATGAAAGATATATAAAATTGTTCAAATGATCAAGGGATGGGGCATGGTCATGGTGGGTAGACAATTACTCAATGAAGAAATCTGAATTCCCACCCTGGAGAGCTCTGCTACATTCCCCAAGGGAGCAGCAACCGTCCCCAGAGTGCAGAGGCAGTGTCTGGCAAAAGAGGATGGCCCACTGATGGGTTCTTGTTATTGAGGACTAGCCTTATGAGTATTTGCTCTTCAAATTGAAACTTAGCCTACTGTTATGGGGTGACTCAATGTTGTCACCTGAGAGCCTCCTTGTTGCTCAAATGAGGCCTCACTCTAAGCCAAACTCAACATTTGAATGCATTACTTTCCCCCAACGTGAGACATGACTCCCGGGGATGAGCCTCCCTGGCAACGAGGAATTAATACCAAGTTCCAACTGGCAACATGTTCAGAAAAAGACCTTGAATAAAAGGGGTAAAACATTAAAAGAAATGAGTTCACATGGCTAAGAGACTTCAAAGAGAGTCGGGTGGTCATCCCAGAGATAATACTTATGCATACCTCAGTAGGATCTCATAGAACACCTAAGTGGATATCACCCCACACTGAGGGACCCCTAAGGGCTCTGGTGACACCCAGGTCCTATACAAGTGGGGATAGCCCCAGAGAATGATGCCTAATTAGTGGGCTCTTCATTGGCATCTGTGTTCCTGAGAGTGACAGAGTTGGA
>JAQZBX010049099.1:0-20014 GCA_029593785.1 Cabassous unicinctus | reverse complement strand
ATAATAACTGCTATCATAACAAAGAGTTAAAATCTAGATGTGAAGATTTTTTAAAATCTGGAAATAATATGTTGCAGCAATATGATAAACGTCATGAGAAAGGTAGTGCATTGCTCATTTGTCGTGAGGATTAAATGAAGTGGTTAGCATAGCACTTAGCACATAATTAATCCACATTAAATGTTGCTGAAAACTCTAAACTATACAAAAGTTACAAGAATTCAAATAGGAGAAGATCATGAATGGTCTGGGGTTTATTTGTTGGTTTGATCTAAATTGTTCGATATATTTCGGAGGCTACTCTGTGCCAGACACTGAGGTACAGGATTAAAAAACAAGAAAGACAAGTTCCCGACCCTCATGAGATTCAATCTAGAAAACACACAAGGAACCATGCACTGGCTCTCAAAGCCCCTGCCAAGAAGTGACTAAGTGTGCAATGTTCACTTTTCACTGGTCAAAACTTGACTGAGCCTAACATCATTAAAGCAGGGATGACTCATCCTTTCTCGGTCAGGGGCAGTGATTCTGAACAGTTTCTAAACAATAATACTATAACACTGCTAACAATAGTAAAAGGTCTGGATCGCTTGAAAAAGATGGACTAGAGCTAAGGATAGATGGAAGAGAGCATTACATTGAACCTTGAAAAGGATGGGTATGACTCTGCCAAAATAAAGAAAATCATAAAGAGGATTCCATGATAAATGTAGGGCAACGGCAAGGAAGGCACAGCTGCTAGTTGAAAGTTCTTCAAAATATAGGTTTTTCTTCTTTTTTAAAATGAAGAGGAAAAAAGGGAAAAAGGAGTGATTCATATGAAGAAGGAAAGTAACTGTGCAGGAGATCTGAGCCAACCAGAGAAACTGGGACCAAAAGAAGAGATAAGAAGGGGGAAACATATAAAAAGGTTATATGCACCTTAATACAGCATATATGTATGCTGTATTATATGCATACACCTTAATACAGCAGAGAGAAGCTGAAGGAGCCTCTGAAAATTAAACTCAATTTCATTTCTGTGGGTAAAATCCCATATATAGTGAAAAGTGGGTCCACTTGGGGTCTGAGATCATAGGAGAGTTCCCTCACAGTCACAATTGAGGAGAAGGCAGGAGTTCCCATTTACAGTTATGTACTTCGTTTCTATGAGGAGGCTGTTCTGGAAAGAAAGTGCACAACTTCTGAACATGGGGACTATGGATTCCATTTCTGGTTAGGTCATTAACCAGTTATTGGCCCTGAGGCATTCTATGAATCTTTTTGGTCTCACTGGTAAAGCTTATTCTAAGATTCTATGCTTTTTAAGAATTTTGGCATTAAATATAAAAGCTATTTAACAAAGAGATTTTGTCTAGATTTTTCTTCTCCCCAATCTCTTATACTTTATATTCACAGCAGTGCATGGCCTCAGATAGCCCTCCATGTTCTAATAACATCTGAGTAGCCAACACACTGCCCAAATCAAGGTCTTCCACTACTGCAACTATGACTCGCCAATCATCGCCTTAAACACACTCTCAGCTACAAGCAGGGAAACAACTCACTGGTTCAACAACATGCCAGGCCAGCTTTTACCAACCCCGAGCTTGACTTCCAAGCCTCCACATCTTGAGGTTTCTGCTCAAGTCCAAGATTCACATGAAGCATTCCCTGATCATTCTAGTTGATTCTCCCCAAAGCTTCCTTTAATTCCTCTCAGCTCTCTTTTCATTTACCTTAGACCATATCTCTATTATTCCATGAATATAAATAAAATGTACATAGTAAATAATAAAGACTTGAACACCAATACAACCATAATCATCAACAGGTAGCATCTATTGAGTTTTGCTAAGGAATTCCCACATGTATTCCTTAGAACAAATCTACATATTAGGAACCAATATTCAACTTCACAAGTAAAGGCAATGAGAGCTAGAGAAGTCAATTAGTTTGCCTAGAGGAAGAAACATACACTTTACTTCTAGGACAAAATTCTTGATATTGTTCACTAGATCTCCAAATACACCAGTTCTTCCAACTTCCAATTGGACTATCTATTCTCTGAGAGCTTTCATCATATTTTCCACCTCTGAGCATGTATATTAGTGGGACTTATACAGAACTTATTTAGGCAGCAATTAGTTATAATTCATTCATAGGCAATAATGTGACATCTTACAGTTCCTGCTTCTAATTTGAAAGAATCAAGAGGAAAGCATGATTTAGTTGAATCAGTCAACTAAAATCTAGAGGGTATTTATAATGCTTAATGGACATGAGTTGTGGTGGTGTGGCAGATTGCATTATTGGCCCCAATTCTTTATCCCTTCCTGTATATATGCCATGCGACTTTGCAAGTCCTCCCACTAAAGAGGGCAGAGGATATGTTCCCACTCTTGAATCTGAGTTTGTTGTTTTACTTGCTGTGACCAAAGGTATGAGGCAGAAGTCATAATATTCCAGGAGGCATCTCCTCGGCTGGGGCAGCAAAGGGAATTTAGCAAAGGGAAATTCCCGGTGAGGCTGCCCATCCGCACAGCAGTGGCAGTCATTCCCAGCAGCAGGTATGGCAGCCCTAAATTAGGGGACCAGATGGAGCCCCAACAGCATCCACTAAGCAGCCGTACCTTCAGCGTGGGTCCCAGAATGAGCAGCCACACAGAGCAGGCACACATGGCATGGGAGAAAGCCACAAATGATCCACAGCTGACCCACAGCTCTCATGCAAGGCATTAAAAATGCTGGTTGTTAGAATCCATGGAGATTTTCAGATTGTTGGCTACCAAAGCAAAAACGCGAGAGAGAGAAAGAGTGTGTGTGTGTGTTTTGAGGGGGATTGCTATTTATTACTGCATAAAAACCCCAAGACTTAATAGCTTAACCAGCCACAACATTTTTGCTCATGACTGTGAATTTGAACTAGGCTCAGCTGAACAGTGCATGTGCTAGTTTTGCCCAGGGTCATTCACGTAACTGCAGTCATCTGGCAGCTTGATTGGGACTGGGCTGCCCAACATGCCTCACATGAGCAACTGTTGATTTTGGCGTTGGCTGGGCCTCCATCTCCATGTGCTCTCCCATCCTCTAAGAGGCTAGCCTGGGCTTCTTTACATGGTGATATCATTGCAGCAACAGTGGAAGAATGGAAGATCCCAAGCCTCTTAAGGCTGAGGCTCAGACTTCACAATGAAAACACTTCAGCCACATTTTATTATTCAAATTTAATTGACCAGCCCAGATTCATGGGGAAGAGGCATAGACTCCACCTGTGAAGGGAGAAGCGAGCCACAATGCAGAGACAATAAAAGGTACTGCCATTGCCATCAGTCTACCACAGGGCTGCTATATGTGTTCTATTTTGTTTTTGTTTTGTTTTTTTCTCAAGTTAGTTTTCTCTGAAGACCAAACTTAAAAATTTTTATAGGGCCACCTCTAAAACAAAAAATAAAAAGCAAACAAATATATGTAACCTTTTCAATTAGAGACAATGGAAAGCATTTACCCACTAGGGGTCAGTACAGAAGAGTCGAATCTAAAATATGACTAACAGAAGCAAGAAAACTAAGAAAATGAGCAGAAGAGGAGGGGGAAGAAACAGGAGGAGGGGGAAAGAACTAACATTAAATGGTGTGGGCAAATTAATCCCTACATACAATCCAAAATACCACCCCATCATTTGATTTTATTCTCTTATGCTTGAATGGTTGCATGATGTCTGTATTTCTTACTTTATGAATCTAAGTGTAGGGTGTGTGTGTGTATGTGTGTGTGTGTGTGCGCGCGCGCATGCATGTATGGGAGAGGTGGGGTTGTCTGAAGGCCAAGTGGAATGGGAAGAAGCATGAGAAAGAAATAATCAGATTATAAAAATGAAGAATCAAAAATCAAGACTGAGGAGAAAACCCCACAAGTCATTTCTAGAAAAATGACAAAGGATATTTGCCAAGCAAGTCATAAGGCAAAAAAATATTTACAGCAATAGACAACTGTGGCACTTTTAGATTTTAAAGAAATAATTCCTATATTCTTGAATTTCCTATCATAAGGAAATATGTCCTCCATTTGTAAATATCTTCACAGAATATGTGGTTTGTTACGTGATATAACAAAATCCATATATTGAGACGCTTTTGTTCTTTTTAAAAATTAATATTCCTACTGAATACTACAGAATCAGCTTCACAGAGGCAATTACTATTTTGGTGAAATAACTGCTCAATAGGTGTTTACTAAATGTAAACGTGTATATTGTTACATTGTATATAAGAAAATATTTACTGGAATGAGAGTGAGAAAAAGTGAAAACCTTTGACCTACAAGGTTCAAATTTCAAAATCTTACAGCTTCTACATGCAGCTTTTGATTGGTTTTACTGAAAATAAAACACAGTCACTTTAAGACTTCACTTAGTGTAGTCTAATGATGTAAAATGTCTAATCTATATAAATATAAAGGCTTGTGTAGGAAAAGGGAGGGAGGTACTGTCACAGGCAGCAGACTTTGATACAAAAGTGCCTTATCTGTATTCCAGAGACTTCAGAAAATTCACCAGAATTAGTAATGACGACTGATAATCAGCAACTTTCTGCTGCTTTACATTCACAGAGACCGCCTGCCTGAGTGTGTAGCAGGCATCAGATTAGTTCACTAGCTATATTGCTCGGGTTGATTTTAATTGCCTGAAAAGTGTCATTACTGTCTTCTGAAATGTGTTAAGTTACTTTAACAAGTGGATATTTCATGTAAGAAATAAAAATGGGCTATGATTCAGTTTTAACATACATGGAAATGTTCAGTTGTGCCTTTTACCCTGGTGGCATAAAAATCCTGTTCAAGCCTGATTACCATGATGAATAAACACACTTGTTAGCTGCATAATTTTTTAAATGTAGTATGAAAAGTCAACACATTTTCCCAAACTGCTGACTACAGAGAGCCACACAAATGTCACCTCCCACTTTATAAAATGTCAAGACTTCCATTTCTATAACAGCTTTTACTTTTACATACAGGCAGCCCAAGGTGAAGGAGTTCATGATGTTTAAGAACAAGTCAAATATTTGCATGGGGAAAAAGTCTATGAAAGTGGGATTTTTTTTCAAACTCGAAGACACTTGCAAAAATGTTACATCAGTGTATGCTTACATGGAAATTGCAGCTCTCCAGATATCTGTTCTTTAAAGTCCTAGATATATAAATCTATAGATGGGATAAAACTCTATAGAGCTATACACACATATAAATGAATGCAAGTTAAAAAAAAAAGGTGAAAACTGCTTGAGGCCTGTAGTCTATTAACAGTATGTACCAATGTCGATTTCCTGGTTCCAATATTGTGCTACAACTACATTCACCATTTGGGATTGCTGAGTGAAGATATAGCAGTTTGGTGTTATGTATACATTCCAAAAATAGATATTGGATTACGTTTGTAAATTGGTCTGCTCCCCTGGGTGTATTAGATTGTACTATCTTCAGAGGTTTCACTTTTACTTGATTAAATTATGATTAAGGCTTTGATTGGGCCATGTCAGTAGGATGTTGAGTCCCCACCCTCTTAGTGGGCAGGGACTCACAGAGAAAACGACATGGCAGAGAACACAGAGTGTGAAGTTTTTATACTGGAGCCCCGGGAAGTAAACACACAGAGAAGCAGATAAGTGAGAAAAGAGAGAAGTCTCCATTAGACATGGCAGAGGCCCCAGGAAGAGAGACGAGCCATTCACCTGATAGTTGACAGGTGGCCTTGTGGAGAAGCAGAGCAGCTGAGCCCAGAGAGAAATGAGCCACAAGAGAGAGACGAGACTTATTCCAGCCTACAGCTGATATTGGAAGAAGCTGGGATCATGGAGCCTTAAGAGGAAGAGGAAGCCTGCATCCTTGCAGACGTCGGCAGCCATCTTGCTCCAACACATGGCAACAGACTTTGGTGAAGGAAGTAACTTACACTTTATGGCCTGGTAACTGTAAGCTTCTACCCCAAATAAATATCCTTTATAAAACCAAGCAGATTTCTGGTACTTTGTATCAGCACCCCTTTGGGTGACTAATACAGAAGGGTACACCAAACTCTGTTCTATTTTTGCAACTTCCTATGAGTCCATAATTATTTAAAAAAAAAAAAGTTTTAAAAATGCAGCTTACCACGCCTCACCCCAGAGATGATTCAGAGGGTCTTGCAAAGTCCATAGAATCTCCATTTGTTTGCATCGGAAATCCAATTAATGCTTATGCTCAATGACCATGAACTGGGAAACAGTGGAAGAGGGATGGAGTATTTTCAGTCCAATAAGAGGAGCTTTCTATTTGAAGGATAACTGGTGAGACTATCAGTTGCCCATAAAGTCTTAAGCCAGTCACAAGTAATTATATTTTAGGAAGATGTGCTTTTCATTTGTTGTGGTATAATCTTTAGTTATTTCTTTCACAGCCAATATTTAACTCAACAAGGTAATGAATTTTGAGAATTCGAAAGTACCCTTATGCTAAAAATAAGCTAATTAAATCAAGGACCAGTCCTTGCTAATGATGACCTTTAGCTTATGTTTCCTTTAAAGCATATGTTTGTCTCAAATTTTCCAAGTTCAGACTCAATATAATGCCATATCAAGAGTGATATTCGTGTGTTGTCGGTTAATGATTTATCTGCCACCTAGAAACTACAAAATAAAATACTTTCTAAAAATTATGTGACAAAATAAATGTAAGTCCTAGAAAATGAAGCCTAAGTTTATATCTACACAGCAGAAGTCCATGACAATGAAAGAGATCAGAAAAGGGGGGACAGGGCAATAAGATCTTTTTCTCCTTTCATTCCACAAATATTAATATTTACCAAAGTCCAAAAGTACACATGCCATTGCAACGCAAGCTTGTCAGGAAAAGGCAGGTATTAAACAATCTTACAATATTATTTAAATTCTGATGGTTCTCTTCCTAAAGAAGAAATAAAAAGTGAAAGCACATAGCATGGGGCTCACATGTAGTCTGGGAGGACGTAAAGGCTTCCCTGAGGAATCGATGGGTGGGTATCACCCAGATAAATGGTGGGGTAAGAGTTTTCCAGAAAGAAATAACAGTGAATTGGGGTGGAGACGATTTGAGATGGCAATGAGGGGAGTAGGGTGGAAATCAGAAGTGCCCATGGCAGAGACAATGGCCCATGCAAAGGTCCTGAAGCTAGGATTGCCACACGGAGTTTTCAAGGGAGTTCAAGAAGGCCCCTATAGTTGGAATGTCAAGTGTCAGGGGAGAATCAAAGGGGGAAAGCCTCATGCAGCTTGACTAGGTTGCATCAGCAGCACTTTTTTCTCTAGTCAGTGAGTGTCCAGTGAGACAGGGAGCCTGATTCATTTTATAGCACCATGTATGAGACAGGCTGGAGCAAGAAAGGGAGTGGAGAGGAAGATTGTTTCTTAATCTGCTACATTTAAATAAGAAGCAAGAAGTACAAAGGCAGTCAAGTGCTTAGAGCCTGGCCTGGCACATACTAAGCCCTGAATGAACGTCATTTGTATTTTTCATCAGCTGACTACTTACAGGGACAGAGAGCTGGGCATCAAAGATCATGGGTGCCCCATGCCTTGAGGACCACAGGGAAAATAAAAGAAAGAAGTGATTGCCGATGCTGGAATGCTTGGAAAAAACATGATGAATCCCATTTTACACACAATGGGTTTCGAGTGGCAGATATCCAGGAGATGCAAGAGATCACAGACAATGCGACAGAATGAGCACTCCATGAAAGTGAGCTGCAGATTCCTGATGAATATGGGCATTCTTGACAGGATCCTAGGCCGTGGTCACATGGGTCACACGTAGCAAACCATAAAGTTTAGGTCTCATGGGTTTATGAAACGCCACTGTGAGCCAGGTATCGTGTTAGGCGGTGCTCCGCAATAGTAAGTGAGACAGAGGTGATATAACTGCTTACAAGGTGCTTACGGAACAGTAAATAAGTAATCACACAAGGAAACATACAGTTCCAAGATGTAATGAGTGCTATGGGGAAATGAACAGAGCTGAACAGTGGTGCCCTAATTTAGAGGAGGGAAATTAGTGAGCCCTCTTTAAGTAAATGCTATTTAAATTGTGACCTAAGGGATGAGCAGGAGTCAAAATACATAAAGGGACGGCAGATATGTGTGTGTGTATGTCTGCCTGTCTGCCTGTCTGCCTGTCTGTCTGTGGATAACGGCTGTAGGTGGGCTTCCAGGCAAGGGACAGGGAAAGCAGGAAAGTGCTCAGTAAATCCACAGAACTGAAAGAAAGCTTATGAAGCTCTTGCTCCCAAGAGCATGGTATGATATGATATTAGAAGGACAGGTAGTGGTTAAATCCTGCAAAATGTTGTAGGTATTGTTTAATAGTCTAGATTTTATTCTAAGGGCAATAGAAAGCCATTTAAGGGTTTTGAGTAGAGGAGTAATGACTCATTAAAAATATATAATATATATGTCTGGCTACTGTGTAGAGAATGATTTACGGGAAGAAGCAAGAAAATGGGCAGGATGGCCATTTAGAGGCCAGGCCAGCTGTCCCAGGAGAGAAGATGGTGACCTGGAGCACAATGATACACATGGGCAAATTTGAGAAATACTCAGAGTTAGAATCAAAAGGCCACATGAGAGCTGAAATGTAATAGTTTCCCCAAATTAGAGTATCTGAAGTATTGTAATAGTCTCAAGAACTCCTTATCCTCTTAAAAATGTTATGCCAACAGGCTCATTTATCAGTAATATAACCAAAGTAGTTTCTGAATTATGGATCTCATTTCTTTTTTAGACTTTGAAAGGTAATCAAAGTCAAACCACATTTAAAAAAAAAGAGAGCACAACATTATTCGGTTTCAGAACATAAACAATTTGTGACCTGAGTTATAAAGATATCTTTAAAAATACAATAGAATTCCTGTAACATATATAAACTATTCCTTAAAATGTCCATATGTCTGCAATAAGAAATGTGCATACTGTCTAAATTATTTTATCCTACTTTATAAAACAGTTGTTTGTTTCTCACTTTTTGCAAGGCAGCTTCTTGCACAGTAAAGATTCTACAAATATTTACATTCCAAGTAGCAGAGCTGTTTGAAAATGCTATAAAGTTCTGCCAGCACTTCTATTACAAACCCTTATTTCTTGTTTATACCATGTACATAAAAGGGGGCAAATAAAACCTTACTATGAATTGAAACTTGGCATACAAAGTTTCAACCAGAGAGTATATTTCTCCTGCAGCAAATTTTCCAAGGAAATGTTCCACTGTGTTAAGGAAATAGAAAAGAAAAATAAATAAATAAAACGAACCAAAAACGATTTAGAACACTTGATCCATTTCTCAAATTTTTATACAAATTAGATCTGAGATTGAGAAATCTAACACCTCAATCTCAAAGAAATGTTCTATGCTAAACTGTTCTGTGACCAAACACTCTATTGCCAAACATCTCTGCCAAAAGGATATTATCCAATCACTATCATCAAGCATAAAAAAGGAAATGACCCACTGGAGCTAAGTGATTAATAGATACATATGAAAAACCTCAAAGATACTCCTCTTCAAAGAGACAAAGTAACTGGCTTTAATCAGGAGGCAGCAGGTGGATGGTGGTGATGACTAAATCAGAGACAGCAAGAGAACTCACACAGCTTTAATAAGCTTCCTGTTTTCTAAATATCTCCAACTACATCAAATTTACATTATTTTTACTGCTAACGGCTTCCTATGTAGCACTGGAAAACACAGAACACTGAACGAGTCACATGCCTCTCTCTGTTTTGTGGCATTCCTACAATATAGTGATAAATAGATCTGGCAGTTTGAAAGGGGCAATTATATCTATATACTATTTCGGCAGAAAACATATTAAGAGTTAATGAGAACGTCAAGTTGGACACTTAAATTACGCAGTAAAAACAAAGCTCAAAGACGTGTACTGAATGGATGAGAAGGAGGTAGGAACTTATAAAAGAGAAAGATGCATATTTTGCTAGCAGAGCGAAGAGGCTATTAGTTTATAATAACTAGGCATATATGAAATGTGGCAGTTATAAAATTGAACATAAATCAGCAACTGAGAGGTTATCACTTGTTCTCCACAGGTATTCTCTGCTCCCCTTGAAATTGCTCAGCACTTTGGTCCTATTAAGTGTTTTGTTGCCATTTTAAGAAATCTGGTTGTGTCATGAAGGATATTTAAAAGTTTTCCTAGGGAAATGAACCTAATGCCTTCATGTCTTCAGGCTGATATTAATGACATCCAGACAGCAAGTAGGACATGGAGTTGAATGCTATTGTGTGAGGCGGCCACTGCCTGAATCTATTATCCTGCAAATCAATTATCTGCTCAGTGTCTCAGGGCATTCAACTTCACCTTTATAAAAGAACAGTGGGCAGAAATTTGCTCCATTTCTCTGGTGGATGTTGATCCTTTGGGGAGGGTCCTCAAGCCACATATTGACTCTCAAATAATTCCAAGCAAGCATTGAACGACATGCAATTCCCAAACCCACTATTTTTATTATTGGCAGCAACCATCTTTCCATTAGCAAGGCTGAATCCTATCAGATGGACTTTATGAACAACATTTACAAGACCCTGTCCCGTTGCAATCAGTGACTTGAACATATTAGTTATTCTACAAATGTTGCGCAAATGATATGAATATTAACTTGCAGACAACTTCCTCCCTAGGGCAATTACCCACAAATGGTTAAAACCACCAACTAAGATGCCAGGTTACTGCAGGCAAAGTCATGTAAACACAGCCAACAAAGCAAAAGTAACAAATCTGACTTCGATATTGAGACTTAATAGCTCTTTCAAAGGCAATTACTCCTCCTTTGAATCTCTCAAGGGCTCTGACTCATTGTTCTGATTAATTCCTGTTTTTAATCTATTTACAGATCAGGATTTTTTCATTCCCAGCTAGCATGATATCCATCTCTGTGGGGGTAGACAGAAACCACAGAACATACAGTCCTCCAACTTTGTTTTTGTTTGTTTGTTTGTTTGTTTTTTCAGTTATTCTTGCTTAATCATTTTAAAATCATATCTGAATTTACTTACTCATCATATGAGCTGGGATTTCTAACCTCCCTCCTGAACATCACACATCTCCTGCCTGCTGCTTCCTCTAGCTCTGTTTCCCCACATCTTGGGTTGAAATTAGCAGTCTGGCTACCCCCTTCCGGGAGCTCTATCTGTTCCCCTCTTTGGCTCAGAACCGAGGTCCTCTGTCCTCACCACAGCGGGCACCGTTTGTTACTAAATCATTCCTCTGGGCGCATCTCCTTGTTGTAAATCAATAAGCAAATGCAATATAGAGAAGGGGACTCGGATGGCGAGCCTTGCGGAGCTTTGCACAAGCAGAGCCCGGAAGCTGTTCTTTCATTTAACACAATAAAAAATAAAAAAATAAAAAAATCCCTGATGGTGCTGTGACTTGGCTGGGACAACCTGGTTTTCTGTTCCTGGTATTTATTTGTTTCCTGCTTGGTTGGCTTTGCAGGGCTCCTTAGAGAACAGAAAAGCAGTTAAGACCAGGGTCCGAGCTCATGAAACCTGGACGATGGCCCTTAAGAGAAAGCCTGGCAAATAAACGCGACAGGGGATTCCATCCAAGGCTGCAGATTTGCAACTGGAAAGAAAATGCAGCTCGGAAAACTTGATCGCTCATCGAAGCAGTCTCTACTGGTTTCCCCAGACCTCGAAGGCCAGGAGGGGTTTCCGGCAAAAAGGTATTGCATCCTCATCCCCTTCACCAAGCACCTGAGATTCTTGTCCAGAATCCCCCCACCCCCACCCACCCAGGGCTCACAACTTTTTTTTTTCAACTTTCACCTGCCAAATCCGCTCCGCTTGGGGCAAGCCAGAGGGACCCACATCGCATCTACCTCCGCTCGAGTTGAGGATGCGGAGTCTTCCCATTCTAAACCAATCCTTGCCCTAGAAGGGAAAAAACAATCTCTCCAAAGCAAATCGGCTGGGAGAAGCATCTTTAGTTCTCGACCCATCGGGTGCATTTTCCCCAGAACAAACTTCGGGGCTGAGGAGCCATGAAACCAGTGCGTAAAGTTTGCCCCGGCCGGCGTGAGGAGCCTGGCACACCCGACCTACCTGGTCCCTGCAGCTTGCAAGGCGCCCGCCGCCGTTCGCCGGGGGCTGGGGGGCCGCCGTGCGCGCCCGCGCGAGCCGCCGCCGCAGCGTCCCCGTCCGCGCCGTGCCCGGTCTAAGCTCGCGGCGCCCGCCCTCCCGCCGCCGCCGCCGCCGCCGCGCGCCAGGCTGCTGTGGTTACTGCCGGCGCCGAGCGAGCGCTGCCTGAGCCGCCGCCGCTCCACTGCCGCGCGGGCACGGTAGGGAGGGGAGCTGGGCGGGCGGGAGGGGCGGGGAGCGCGCTGGCCGCAGCCAACGGGGTCCCGCGCCTCCGCGCCAGGCCGGACCCCGCGCCGCCCCGCGCTTCGCCGCGTGCGCACACGTGTGTCCGACCTCCGCAGGACCCTGGGCGGTGGCTCGGGAGCGGGTGGCGGTCGGCGCGTCGCACCTGACTGGATGGCCTCGTGCGTATGCAGCTGGAGCTCGGGGAGCACGGGGTTAAAAGACAGACATTCCACTTCTAGGAAAGCCTTCTCCAGCTTGACTCCCACAAGTGAGCAAAGATTGCCAGTTTTCATACTAAGGCGGATAATTAGTGAGGGTTTGCTGTGTTCCAGGTACTGGTCTGCACAATTTTAAGTGAATTTGGTTCATGCAGTCCCCAGAGCAACCGTGGATCTGTTATGCCCTGATTTAGAAGTGAGGAAATTAATTTGCTTAAGACTTCAGTGATAATCGGTTATCAGAATAATTGCATCTGTAGTCTTACAAGGACACTATGAGATAGGTCTCGCTACCTTTATTTGCCCGAGTACAGACAGTGTACTCCAACACAGATAGTGGTTGTTGGGAGAACTGGACTTGAATCCTAGCCTGTTGAAGCCCTAAGCTAGGCTGCACTGACTCCCAGTTGCTGTGGAAAGGTTGTTTAGTGCAGCCTTATTTGTGATGGGAAAAACAATTGGAAGCATCCTACATCTTCATCAGTTGGTGAGTGGTTAATTAAAATATAGTGGAGAAATACGATGGAATATAATGCAATAGCTACAGAGAGGGAGGTACCTCCGGAAGTATTAGCGTGAAGTGACTTCAAGAGGTATTGTTAGGAGAAAGACTCAGGTACAGAAAAAGTATGTACAGTATTTGTACTAATGTGCACTATACACACGTTTTTGTGTGCATGTATATATACCTATATGCATGTTTGTACTTTCACAATTTTTAGGATGCCCCAGGATACTGTTAACAATAGTTAATCCTCGTGAGACTAAAATTGGGACTGAGGAGACTTTATACTTTTCATTTTATAATTGTTTTTCATTGTTTTAAAAAACCTGTCATAAGTTTATTTTCATTTTACTAAAAAACCTAGTCATATCTGTTTAATTAGGCTTAAGAATTTACAGCCCTGTCTCCTCTCCTCTCCTCTCCTCTCTTCCTCAGTCCTGCACTCAGAGGAAGCAACCCCTCCTAAGGACAGCAAGGTGGGCAAACCCGATCTGACAGGATATTTTTACTGCTCTCATTCTAGTTCATTTCCCCTAGAAATAAGTGCTCCTGTCTTGGTCCCCTGCAATTCAGAATGGAATTTGGTCTTCGGGGGAAAACTCTCCTTAAGAATTCACTTAAAAGGCAGGTGGTAGAACCCAGGTCAGTAGGACACAGAGCACTGCTCCCTGAGGTGAAGGTGGTATCAAGGCCCCCAGCCCTTCCTGCTAGAAGAAAGAAATTGCTTCAGAGGCTTGAGCAAGGTGGGTATCCCCCGCAGAACTGTTTCAGCGATGGCTCTCTTTTCAGATGCACACGCAGCAGGGTTCTGGAGTACACTGGGGAACTTTATCTGCTATTGGTGACTCTTGCCTTATCTCTCTCTAGGAAACTGCTCTTCCCTGTGAGAGTAATGGCTGGATTAAAAAGACATACTAAAAAATAAAAATAAATAAAAATAAAACTGGAATATTTATGTTTTTTTAAAAAGGAGGGGGAGGCAGAAATAGATGGTACACACTGCTATAAATAAAAATAATGTGCTTTTTCCCATCAGAATTAAATTGCAATAAATTTGGACTCCTTAAGGTCCCTCTACTTAGCAAAAGAGAAAAAAAAATAGAATAGGTACAGAAAGGTTGTTTATGGTCGTTTCAGTTGTTATTGGTTACTGTAAATAATCTTTTTTTACTTGCAATCTGGGAACATGTTGGCAGACCCCCTGAATGTGACAAAATATTTTATTGGCTAGAAATGTTGTGTTCTGGAAGGAGCTGAGAGAACTTTACATGCAAATTATGCTCATGCCTTGCACCTAGCCGGTGCAATTACTGCCATGCCCACATCCATCACAGGGGTGCTTCCTTTCTTAATATTTTTAAGTTGATGTCTCATAATGCACTCCCTCTAATACATACATATATATTGTGTAATGGGAAGGGGAAGAACATTTTCATCGAAGAGGGGGAGCTGGCCTCAGGCACCAAAATGAGAGGGGAAAACAACCAAGAATCTTCTTTAAATTAAAGAGAATCTAAACCCTGAACCCCTCCCCCCACCTTCTCCAAATAATTAGTCATTTCCAAATTCAGATTACATTGCCTGTTCTGGTGAAACCTTAGTAGTGCTGGAAAGGGATTTAATGGAATTTGAATCCTGAGGTTGCAGCAGAAGGGGGGAGAGCATCCTAAAATTTGTAGGCACAGTGGTAGACATATATTGTAAGCCTCAGTCTCATAGCCAGTACAGGTAAGAGGTGTATAAATATGTGTATATATAGAAAGATGCATCATTCTATTTTCCTCCATTGCCTAAAATGTAAAGCATAATGTGAGTCAACTGAAAACCTGATATTTACCAAAAGTTGATACACAAGAGCAGGTTTAAATAAAATTTTGTTCCAATTTCTGGGCCGGAAGCCCAGGAAATTAAAAAAAAAATAAATTAAAGGCACATGTGGGTCTTCTCAGTATGAATGCCGGATGGAGTTCTTACTGAATTTGGCCTCAACTGATTGTAGCATTATAAGCAATTTTGCAGATAAGTTTCAGCAGCCATTTAGATGGCAAATCCTTTTTTTAGGGCATTATAACTAAGAATAATAACTTCCTTTTTATATGGCACCTTTTATATCAAAGCTCTTTAAAGTGTGAGATCATCTTCCCATTATTAAGATAACCCATCTGTGTTGGAATATAGAAGCTATTTCATGCCACTGACACCACATAACAGTTATCTGTTTGCTTGTTTATTGTGTAGCAAAGGGAAATGAAGAAAATAGCTCTTAATCCACAGAGTGAAATTTTCAGGTAAAAGTATAAAATGGAATGTAGCCAAACCACCAAGTTAAACACATTCATTTCTGTAAAAAGGGGGCATGGAGATTTTTAAATTCCACAGGTGGAGAGAAAAGTCCTGTGAGCATTGCCATCTTTCTGTACTAGAGTGCTAGTTCATTTCTGGATGCAGAGATTATATTGCTGGGTACACAGAATTATCAGGTTATCTCCAGCACAGGGGTGGGTGGCTCTGAGAAGTTCATTGAGTCAAACTGAAGGGTAATGTTTTCAGCATCCAAACTGGCATAACGAATAAGGTTGTTACAATAACTGATTAAAGGAGGCAAAAAAAACCTTCCATAAAACTTTTGTCCTAATTGTCTTATTGTCCAATGAATATCCCTGTTCAAGGAAGTTCTTTACTTTTCTAAGAAGGAGATCAAAACTGGAGGATTCTGAAAACTCATGAATGCCTGTAAAATGCTTAGCTCTATGCCAGGAATTGAGCTCTGAATAACTTATGGTAGATTGACTTGTACTCCAATTTAGCCATGTTCTTAAACTTTATCCACATGCCTGTAGGCGTGACCCCATTGTAAATAAGATCTCTTGTAGATGTTGTTTTTAGTTTAGGTGTGGCCCCGTTGAAGAGGTTGCATGTTAAACTGGATTACTGGAGGCCTTTATTAGAAGAAGAAATTCAGACAGTAAAAAGAAAGCCACGGTGAGGAGCCAGAAGCCAAAAGTCTGGGAACCCGGAGGAGAAAGGAGAGGACATCACCATGTGATGGGAAAGCCAAGGAACCCAAGGATTGCCAGTCTACCAAAAAACTACCAACCCCAGGAGGAAGCAAGGCTTCTAGCCTCCAAAACCGTGGGCCAATAAATTACTTTTGTTTCAACCAATCTAATCTGTGGTGTTTGTTATAGCAGCCCAGCAAACTAAGACAACACTGATCAAGTAATGATAATTAATTCATATATCTCCTTATTTGTTTCCTCCTCTGAAAATTTTTGTCGAACTTCCTGTCTGTAATAGCATTGCTGTCATTCTCTTTACTTCACATATCAATCTATGACCTTTTTTTTTTTTTAACATGGCTTATTATTTATTGCCAGTGTCTCCCACTAGAATGTAAGCTTCATGAGGGCAGGTACTTTTGTTCACTGCTGTAGTCACAACTACCAACACTTGTATAGCACATACGTGGTAGGTGTGCAGTAAATGTTTGTTACGTGATTGAAGGAGCTTCTAATATGCCAGGCATGGTATTAATTGCTTACATGCAGTATTTCCAATCTTTACAACAACCCCATGAGGTAACTACTGCTTTATCACTTTTTTAGAGATAAAGGAACTAAGACACAGAAAAGTGAACTCTCATTTAAAAGCTCCTTCTCCCAAGATTACACGAGCTTTAAGTAGCAGGGATTGACCTTGAATCCTGGGATCTAATGCCAGGCTCTCTTCTCTGTGCTATACATCTCTGCCAGTTAAAATGGGTTATAGAGTTCATTGACCATCTAGTCCAGCACTTCCCAACATTAATGTATATACGAATTAACTGGGGATCTGGTTAAGATGAATGTTATAATTCAGCAGTCCTGGGGCACAGCCTGCAACTACATTTCTAATGAGCTCCAAGATTCTTCCAGTGTTACTGGTTTCTTTGAGTCGCTAGGATGTAGTCCAGGCTTTTCATATTAATATATAAACCAGATGGTAATTCTCAAACTTTAAGGATGTAAATTAATGGAAGTTTAAAAAACAATACTTGAATTCTTTAAATAGGGGTAAAATCATGAAATTCACATTAGAATTCTTTCTTCTGGATTTACAGTGGCTAGTTCAGAGTAAAATGTCAATGAATATTAATTTCCTATACAGAGAAAGAAACAATGTTACAGAAAGATCATATAACTTCCTCCAGCTCATTGGAGGTAGTGCTGAGGTAGGAACCACCATGTCCTGATGCATTGTCGTCTTCTTTTTTTGACAGAACATTCTGGCTTCTCTCAATCAGTTCTTTAAAGGTAGATTTCATGGAGATTGAAATGGCAACAGATTGATAAGGTTAAGAGCATTTGTAAAGAAAGTATGCATGAATG
The DNA here is from genome assembly GCA_029593785.1 of Cabassous unicinctus. NCBI lineage: Eukaryota > Metazoa > Chordata > Mammalia > Cingulata > Chlamyphoridae > Cabassous > Cabassous unicinctus. Next base: position 2,558 of record JAQZBX010049099.1, on the reverse strand, counting down.
TATTTGTGATTTGGTAGGGATGAGATTGTTAAAATCTCAGGAAGAAATGAGGCCATTTGAAGTTCACAGCTCTTGAACTGAAAATCTATAACTTAACAGCTAAAGAATACAACATAAAAAGACACCTCACCCTAGTGTATGTGACTATACGAAAGCAACATAGGTTTTCAGTTTAGTAACCCTATTTATATTTTTTGCCCCAATATTATTGGGAATAACACTGCCTTTCCTACTTGTTTTAGTTTCCTAGGCTGCTTAAATAGGATACCATGAAATGGGTTGGCCTAAACAATGGGAATTTATCAGCTTACAGTTTGAGGCCAAGACAATGTCCAAATCAAGGCATCATCAATGCGATGCTTTCTTCCTGAAGACCAGCTGTCAGGGACCCTTGGCTCCTCTGTCACATGTCAAGGTAAAATGGCCGGGTCTCCTGGTCTCTCCCTTCTCTTCCAGGTTTCATTGATTTCATCTTCTTGCCTCTATTTCTCTATTTCTCTCTCTATCTTTTTGTATTCATCTTTTTTATAAAGGACTCCAGTAATAGGATTAAGTCCCATCCTGAATGAGGTAAGTCACACCCTAACTGAAATATCAACATCAAAAAATCCTACTTACAATGAGTTTACACCCACAGGAATGGATTAGATTTAAGAACTTGTTTTTCCATGGTACATACATCTGCAAACCACCACACCATTTAAATATGATGTTTTGAAGACAAGGGTGCTAGACACATATGCCACTTCATTGAAAATATGTGCTGTTGCACAAAGTGACACACTTTTAATTTATCTCTTCACATTTTAATGTGGGTTTCAATAAGTTTTTATTTCATTAGTCTACTTAAAGTTTTTCTCCAAGACTGCCAACCTATCTTGAAATACATATGAAGATTTTTCACATGCTGAAATGTAGAAAGCAATCCTTACATATTTATATTTCAATTTTGCTTATATTGTTATTATGATGCTTTTTTTCTTGAAAGTAGTAAATGTATTGATGTTAAATTTGGGCTTCTGCTCGGTGTATAACCTAGAAATGCTTTATATATCTAAAAATCTCTTAGTTGATATACTGAGACAAAGGACATTTTCTAAACTTAAGACTAAAGAAAAATCTTCATAGAGCAGTTTGAAAATGTAGAACAAAAACTGTTCTTTATTTATGGAGGGTAGCCAGTATAATTGAAAAAGTATCTTGAGTGAAATATATGGAATGAAAATAATAATACAAATTAAGTTCATGTAAAATACCATGCTAAATAGAAAATACTGTATACAAGTCCAAGAACCAAGCCAAGAGAAAAAAGTTATGTTGATTTAGTTACTAACTTTCGGTCCTCACGACCCTTCAAGGTAGTATGACAAATACTGTTGACAATGTTTATAGTTATTTAAACCAAATGCATCTTTTAGGCATTGAAAAAGGAGACACAAGAAATAGTTTTACATTTCAACCTGTTTCCCCCGTAGAAATACTTTTTCTTTCATGACAGTACAGCATAAGTATGAATAGCCATAGGTAAAAAAGAGCACAAAGTAATCGATTCTGTCATGATTGTAGAGAACTTCTCACCATGGCTACTTGATCTATAAAAATAAAAAGGTCTGTTTCCACCATTTGCTAGTAACTGAGCAATGATTGTGGAAGGTGTAATTTCCATCAGTTACAACTGGTCAAAACAAAATTGGTCCTTTACTTCCTTCAGAGCAGTAAAGTGCAGCTGATTTCTAAGACTCTAGTGGACAATGAGTTAGCATAAAACAGGGGCCATCTTTGGACTTCTCATATGGCCTGACACATAGTATACATTAAAATGTTCATTGAATGAAACCATGTCAGATGGTAAGGTTTCTAAAAAGATTTTTGATTACATGCAATTTATTTCACCCACTGTTGATTTTTTTTCCTTTCTTATCCAATGATGAAAGGAAAAGAGGTTTTGTTTCTCATTGGAATACACAATTATGATAAAATATCCTTTTGAGATGCTTTTGATAGCTAGAATTCATTAGTTCAGTGGTTCTGAGACTTTTGGTACACACTAGCATCACGTGAAGGACTTGAACAATTTAGATGCCCCTGCTTCACCTCATACTGATTACTTTGGAGTCTCTGGGGCAATTACCAGGCATCAGAATTTTTTAAAACTCCCCATATGGTTCTAATGTCCAGCTAATTTTGAGAAACACTTCTTAGTTAACCTCAAGGACAAGGCTTGTTTGCAGGGTGTGGTTTTTGGTTTTCTCATTTAGCCAACTGGTTGAAATGGGAATGGGGCAGGATTCCGCATTTTTTTTTGAAGACATAAGTAATGTTTATTCATAAACAAAATAGGCTTATTTTTACATTTAGCTCCCAGAGAAATTTACCCCTTAAGGCCCACTGCCAGCATTTATGTATCATAATATTGCTTTCTATTTTTTTTCCTTTATTTTTTTTCTCTCTTTTTTTTATTGTTGGTAAAAACCAAGATTTTTCACAGTACATACCAATATTTGTAAAATGATATATAAATACATATGCATATATGTGCATTTTCTTACATAAATGTT
>JAQZBX010049098.1:0-20016 GCA_029593785.1 Cabassous unicinctus | reverse complement strand
ATGCTTACATTCTTGAGCCCACAACAGTGTAGGGAGTTAAGAAGTAGTGGGAGGATGACCAAGCAGGGCTAAGGTCTTAGTTACAGCTGAAGCAGTGCAAGCCCCACTGACACTTACCCTGGCAGTGGGGAACCCTCCATACCCTGCTGGACTTATAATAAGGAAAATATATGTGCACTGAAGTCAAGAGTATTTAGACGTGTAAACAAATGTGGACTAATTGGTTTTCCCATTGGGGGATAATCTTGGGAAAAGTTTTCTTCTACAGATTAAAGGAGAGAAAATAAAGAATTTGAGATATATAAAGCATCTTGCCTTTGCGTGATCACAGGAGTTTCTAAGTTTCTCAAGCCTCTTGTTTCCCCCGTGGACTTAGGTCAGAATCAGTGTGGTTAATGTCATGTGGGCATATCCATGTTATCTAGCCTTTTCTACCAGCAGGCTAGTGGAAGCTTATTCCCTGATGTTCTGTGTAAATTGGCCCATAATAAGAGCAGTCATAGTAGCCTTCACATAGTTTTCTATCCCTATCCCTATTTATCTGGTGTTCCTGGCCAAATATGGGTTGACTGGGAGGAGCACAGGGATTCCTAGTTAATGTAGATAATTAAAAAATACAAATTGAGCCAGATTTACATCAGCTTTGTTCAGTGATTCATTTTCCAATCTGTGGCTCAAAATAGAAAATGTATACTCTGGACACTTGAAATGTCAAGCAGCTCCTGCCTATTCGTTTGTTTTCTTTTTCACTATTACTCATGCCAGATCTCACTGTGGCTTTTAGGGAGATGGCCAAAATCCTGGGCTAAGGATAACATTAGAAGTTCCCAAAGAGAAACTCCTCATGTGGGTAGGTACCAGACCCAGATAAAATAACCCTAATACCAGTAGATAAATGTCTTAGTTTCCTGGGCTGCTAAGACTTATAGCACACAATAGGTTGGCTTAAACAACAGAAATTTACTAGCTCATGGTTTTGAGGTGAGGAGAAGTCCAAAATCAAGGTATTAGCAAGATGATGCTTTTCCCTGAAGACTGTGGTGTTCTGAGGCTGGTTGCTGGTGTTCTTTGAGTTTCTTGGTTTTTCCCAACACCTGGAGAAGTCCTTTCCTTTCTCTTCTGGATTCTGTTAACTTCCAGCTTCTGATCTTCCATGTGACTTTCTCTTCAAAAACCTCCAGTGATAGGATCAAAGCCCAACCTCATTTATTCGAGCCAGACCTTAACTAAAATTAGCATCTTCAAAAAGTCAAAAGGTCCTATGTACAATGTATTCCCACCCACAGGAATGAATTAAGATTAAAAGTATGTTTGGTGTTTTTTTTGGCAGATGTAATTCAACCTATCATTATGTTAGAAATTTCACGTCTGTGTGTTTATATATTTTTGAGAGCTTTGTTATAAGGCTCATAGTGACTCAAAAACTAAATTTGCTAACCAGGGCTTATAACTCAACTGCCTGCTGAGACTGGGCAAGTAAGATAAATGTGAATGTGTGGGGCTGCAGGTATAAGACATCAGGGAGGTAGTGACAATTTCAGGAACCAACAGTCCAGTCCAGGCTGATGTCTTTTACATTAAAAAATAAACAAGTAAATTACTTTGCTGGCCAAATCCAAACCTATGTGTTGGCCTTATTAGGCCCAAAGGTCTCCATTTGCAACCACCTGAAATTTGCACTACTTTTCAAAAACAAATGGTCCCTGAATAAAAATTAAGTACTTAAAACAGCTTATCATAAACAATTGCATTCCCTCGTGATTAAAACTGCATTCTAGAAACGTCCAATAGAGTTAGTATCCCAGTTCTGCCACTTAATAGCTCTGTACCTCAGTTTCTTCTTAACAAGTCTATGGAATGGGAAAGTCATATGACCTTTCTATGCCTCAGTTTCATCATATGTAAAATGGGCAGAATAAGAGTACTTACCTCAATGAGTTGTTGTAAGGATTAGTGATTACACGTAAATTTCTTAGAATCATACCTGAACACAGATAGTAAGCACCACAAAGGTATTTGTTATCACTATGCTAACTTTTCACTTTTAAATTTAATGTCTGTTTATGACTTAATATATGAGATTTTCTATAACTGTTTAGTTCAGTTATTCTTAAATTGTTTGTGTTGTCCTTTTTAATACTTAAAATTGCAATTTCTAGTTTAATTTTGGATCAGCAGAAAATAGAACTTGTATATCCATGACAACAAACCCTTAAGTTAAGGATCTCTTGGCAAAGGGATTGTCAAACTTTCTCATATATCAGAATTGCCTGTAGGGCATGTTAAATATTCTGGGCCCACCCCAAGAGTTTGTGGTTCTGAAGATCTGAGGTGCTGCCTGAAATTTTTCATTTCTAACGTTTTCCAATGTGTTGCCGAAGCTAATGGACTGGAGACCACACTTTGAGAACCATTGTCTTAGCAATGAAATCTAAAGCTTGTTTGGAAAGACTTTTGAAAATTTAAACATTGCATTTTTCCTCTCTATACATAATTTAAGATATATAAAATTGAAATTAATTTACTATATAACTATATAGTTAAAAGTTAAGATTTATAATAATCTTTTAAGTACAAAAATTTAGAAGGTTTAACATCTATGTAACATTTCTACCTAAGTTGCCATTTCTTAACATTTTTTTTATTTCACAAATATAGAATTTTTATTTCAACCATTTTATTTTATTAAAACAACTAATCAATCCATTTATACTTGTCTTATAGAACTGCATGTGATCACTTCTCATTCAGAACAAAAATGCTTCTTGGATGTTCATCTTTATGTCAACCCTACCTGTTTAATTTCCTAGAACTGCTATTACAAAGTACACAAACTTGGTGACTTAAAACAACAGAAATTTATTATCTCCAAATTCTGGAGGCCAGAAGTCCAAAATCAAGGTGTTGGCAGGACCATGCTTTCTCTGAAATCTATAGGGTAGAATCCTTCCTGGCCTCCTCTAATTTCTGGGATTAATCCTTGGCCTTCCTGGCTTAGTGCTACAGCACTTCAATCTCTGCCTCAGTCATCACATGGTGTTCTCCCCTGTGTCTGTCTCTGTCTCCTTCCCCCTTCTTGTAAGGACACACCTCATTAAATTTAACTAATTTCCAGATAGGGTCACATTCATAGGTACCAGTAAATTAGGATACAATTCAACCCATAACATACTTCTCTCCCAACCTTGGTGAAGCACTGGTAAAACAAACAAACATCTTTCCTTGGCTCCAGACATGAGATGTATTTGTGTGTGTGTATGAGATTTTTTTAACAAGTGACACTCCTTTAGATAGAGTATATTTATGACGTGTTTTAAACTTTCTGGTATTGGATTTTTATAAGTATTAGTTGCACAGCAGCAGTAAATAATTTAAGTAAGATGAAGACCAATAAACACTTTAGTGAGCTTCCATTTTCTGAGTTTTCTTATTTAAAGCAGTGCAGAAAGTAGAATTCAAGATAACATGTAGATTCCTTTGCACTTTTCTCTTATGTGAAACTGGCAGTTAGGTATGCATATCTAGGGGACTGGTGTGGGGATCCAGGGCTCCACCCCAACCTCAGCACATAGCTGCCTGCATGACTTAGACATAAGTTAAAGGTTAACAACCATCCCTGGAGGGGTGATAATGTATAGATGCTATAGTAAACTATAATTTTCCCAAAGCAGTGAATGTCTTTGGTAAACATTCTTCTTACAAGTGTAGTGAAAACATCACCAGACCCCATATGCATGCTTCACATGACTCTAGCAGAAACTCTGTTCTCGTACCCTCTGGAATGTCCTTGTTCTGGAATTGCCGCCTTTGGAGATCCTCTCCTATCTGTATCCCAATAAAGCTTATGCTTGACTCAGTTCCAGGTGTGTTCTTTGGTCTTGTGGCTGCACCAACTTGTGCCTACAGGAGTTGGGTTGGAACAACTGGTTCTCCAGTTTTACTGTACATGATGTTTTTGCAATCAATATGTACCTTGTTCTTTAGTGATTTGGGATGGAAATAGGATTTGAAGGTTGAAAAACTGGGATTTTCAAACAAAAGAAACAGATTTATACTGATAACTATTTTATTACAATTTTCTTGTCTTATTGAGAGTATAGGTGTGTATATTATTTAAGCAATAACATCCTTAAGAGAAAGAACCGATTTTTACCACTTTTTGTAAAGATATATAGTGTCCTAGGGCAAAATAATAGTCTAGAGCTTCTCATTTGGTCAAATTTTAGAAAAAAAATCTTCTGGAATTCTGCCAAGTAATCAGGCAGAGAGTATTCCCAAATAAGTCAGACATCAGGCTGCTGATACCATCCAAAACCATAGGGTCTTGGGCTTAAATGGACATAATCTGTAAAGCCACTTTTAACTGAGTGGGTCCATTTTTGTTTTCTTCTTGGCTTCTGCACTGTCCTGTTTTATTTTACAGGTCACAAATCTCCACGTGTAAGTCTGGAACTGATCCATCTTTTTCAGTTGAAGATCTAATTGTTAGGTTCACCTCCATGATGCCAAGGTTTATGAGAGTAGGTATTAGTCAAACCATTCTTCTAATACAATTCTCTTGGTGAATTCTATTTCATCCATTCTCAGAGATTTAAGAGTAGGTGGTATATAATTAAATCCAATCATATCATCAATTGTAAGAAATTCAAATATGACCAGGATATGATTTAAGTCTCCTCAACTCTCCATTGAATTTGGGCAAAAGGCTTAAGTTAGCCTCTCTAAGCTTTGATTTCCTCATCACTAAATTTGGCAATAATTCCCTCTGTTTAGTGTTATTGTGAAGATTAAATAAGCATGTTTTACCATTATTATTGTCATTTTATTATTAATGTACTCCTCCTGATTCTCAACTCTTAGATATATGACAATACACTGTAAACATTATTTATGGATTTCAGATGAAACAGGAAATGTTCTAAGTGGGAGACAATTTCTTAGAAGAATAATGGAAAAGAAAAGTTTTATTCATTCAGGTATGGTCTATATCTAATCTAGAATTTTCCAAAATGGGGTATTATTCTCCTACACTATGAGCATGTATTTGTGAAATAATTTTAGTTTTTATATGAGATTCAAATAATGCCTATAGATGTGTGTATTAATATTTAACTCATACCTTCTACAGCTTTGCTTTCCATTTTTAATTTTCTTGAAGATTTTCCCTGAATTTAGAACACATCATTTTAATTCAGCTTACTTTCTACCTGCAAAGAATACTTGAACTCCCCTCAGAGTTCAAAAAGAAGTATTTGAGAGTATAAATTTTTATGCATTTTATAATTAGAACAATCCTTAAAGTATCATTCATAGGTAAAAAAGGAATCTGAATAAATATTGGACTCTAGTTAATGGTATGCTTGGTGAATTACCTAGGGGTGAAGGAATGGAAGAAGGGAGTCAGCTAAGGTTTTCAATTTTCTGTGAAATGCATCAAAAATTAAGCTGCATTGGTTGGTAGAGAGATAGATGAATAGATATATGGTAAAGCAAGTACAGTAAAATGTTCATTGTGAAATCTAGATGGTGGGTATATGGGTCTACTAACCTATTTCTTCATTTCTCTCTATATAAATATTTTTATAATTGAATGTTGAGAAAAGTCGATACATTTGCTTTAATAGTTATTTGCAAATTCCATTATTCAAGTTTAACAAAGTCTTTAAAATAAGTTTCATCAAAGGTCATAATCGTATTGTATTGTGGTCTCATGGATTTATTGATAAAATGTTAAATGGCTATTTTTTTCATAATCATGGAGACATCCACAAACCTAGTAATATTCTCACACCTAGGCATGAGAAGTAACAACTAGAAAGTAGAGCTAAAGGAAATTAAATCCATCATCAGAACTGCAAAAGTAAAATATGTGACTTTTGGCAAGAAAACTTTATAATAATTTTGGCATACAAAGGCTAAGTAATTCTAATGAAGATCTTTAGTTATATTTAAGGATACTAATGTATTTCATAAGATTTGATAATTGAGCCATTCTAGCAAAATTATGGAAATTAATTATTGAATATATAGTCGAATAGCATATTTGCAATATTGGTTGATTTTTTTCTTCTTTTTCTCCTCTCACACCACCGTCTTTACCCTGTACCCCATTTCAGTAAACTAAGCCTTTCAGTGTTCATTGTTTCAGATATCAAAGGAATCCCTTTGTTATCTGAAGAGTTTTGAGAATGAAAACTCTTGATTTAGGGTATTGGGGGGGGGTTTGTTAATGTGTTCATGATGCTTACACAAACATTTTAGGAGATCTCAAAATGAGGAAAGAAAATATCCCTAAGTTCTTACCAGAGTAGATAGTTCTCTTGACTAGACAGAGACTTGATATGTAGGTATTGATGGGGTCCAGAGAGAGGAAACTTGAGCAAGCACAAATGTCAAATCTACTAGATAGTACCCGAAGACTCAAAATTTTATTAGAAGAACCATTTGTGTAGTTGTAAGGGCAGAGTCCAGGGCAATAGCAAGGTATCAGAGAAAAATTGGATGGATGGTGAGTCTAGCCAGAGAACATTAAATGTCTTGCAAGGTTTCCAATTATCAGGTGAGGTATAGAATAGGCAGTGATAATTTGGGGGCACTCAAACCTGACAAATGATTAGTGAAAGAACAACTATATGTACCAGTGCTATGCAGATAAGAATACAGCTATCTCCATGGTGATCTTAATAGACCAGTGATTGAGAGCCATCTGGAAGGAGTTGTGACTCAACAGACACCACAGTGAGCCCAAGTTACCGAGGATCTGATGGACTCCTTCAAGAATTGTCAGTGCAACACAAACTCCTTAGATTATGGAATGGTAGGGCCTTTGACTGTCAGTAAGCCCATGAGGAAGAGGCCCTGGTTTTGTTAATTATTCCACTTTAGAGTGTGCAGTGCTTGGCACTCCACTTTGTGTCTCTACTGCCATGCTAGACTAGAGGAAAATTGTCAGCTTTATATCCTAGTGCCCATAAAGTATTCATAGAACCAATTAGCTTCAAAGTTCTGAATGGAATGTGTATTGTTGTGGCTACTTAGATGTCCCTATCTTAGACTCTTCCTAACAACAACTCTGAGAGGCTGTGGATTTTTGGCCAGACAGAGGACCAAGCCTTTTCAAACTCACAGCCCAGGTAGCCACTGCACATGTAATTTCTGAAAACTAATAATATATTTCAACTGTTGATCTCCATAACTGACTTCTCCCCTTAGGTTATACCTATGGCCTGATCCATGGCCCACCTAATGGATACTTGACAAATGACTCTAGGTAACAGTAGTCTTCAGGCAAAAGAAGCCGTAATTTTGCTGATGCCTCATTGTTGCCAGTATGTCAGCACTGCTACATCTGACATAAGAGAAAATCTTGCTGCCTTTTTGGAGAGGATGCCCAAAATCCTGAGTTCAGAACCAATCTCTGAGGTTTCTACTCAGGTGTTCAGTATCCAAATAAGGAAGCAGGCATTTATGTCCCTATCTAGTGAACAGAGAAACAAGCATCACAGCTGGGGATTAATGAACCTCCAACTCCATTTACTTCTGCTTTTAATTAACCATATATATTAAATAGCTCTGACCCTGCATAGGACTCTTCTTTCCTAGCCTGATACACTCTATCCATCCATACTTCCCACCTCTATTCCATGATCCATCTCAAATCTGTTATTACTCACTTATGGATACTGACTTCTCTTTCTAGTTCTGTGCCTTATATATTTGATCTGTAAAACTGGGATGAGGGTTGAATTAGAAAACTCTTTCACTTCTGACATTGAATCTACTATGATTCTCCTCTAGAGATAAGATATGATGAAAGTATGTGACCTCAAGGAGTAGAGTCAGAATTTCTTCTAGAATTGAGAAATCTATATATTTGGTTGAGGCATGATGTGGGATGCATATTCTCTCTGAGAAGTCAGGAGAACTTTCCAATTTATGTAACTGTGTGGTTATTACTGTTCTTTGAACACCAGTGATATAGGAAGCTTTAGGATTTTAATAGTGTTCAGAAAATTTGTATTTTAGATACACTGGCAGCAATACATTACTTTATCAACCTAGAGATAATAAAAGGCCAACTAAAGTTGAGAATATTTAAGAAAAAAATTAGAAGACCATCAATTTATTCCAGCATGATTACTTTCTTTTTCTTTGATGGCATGTGTGTTTAAAAAATAGCATAACTATACTTATAAACAAATGCTAAAATTAATATATATAATGAGAATTTTTAAGTAAATATATTTATCATTTTATATAAAATATTTGTGTCTCAACCAATGCACACAAGTGTTATATTCTTGTTATTAATTCCAAATATTATTGTTCTATATGTGTTATTTATTTAACAAAAAATAATTCAGAGAAATGATCTCCAAAAATCCATACCTTCATAAAAGCAAAAACAACACTTGCAAAAATTGTCAAAAATCAACTTTTTTGGAACTCTGGAAATCAACCAAAGATTCACAAAATTCTAAGGAGAATTTAGAAGAGGAGTAAAATGCCTAAGTTTCCTGTTAACTTCCAAAACAATGTTGTCCAAGTTCACCTACCCAGTTCATTCCTTATCAGCTTCTGTAATATTTGTGTAGGAGGGCACATATAATAAAATAAAATGGCCCTGGCCAAAAAAAAAAGAAGAGATAAATGAGAAAATCTCAGTTAGAACAGTGAGTTTGGGTCATTTTAAATTGCCCCATTCCTATCTCCCTCTCCCCACCTTACAGCCAATGCACAATATCGACAAAATCTATGATAAGGTGGTTCAGTAGTGGATGGGTGTGATAATGGTGCAGTGATGCGATTGTGTTCAATGGTGCAGGAATGTGGAGGAGGGGAGTAAGAAGGGGGATTGGGCTGGATAGGCCATGGAATTGGGGGGAGGCTTGTAGGAAGGAACAAGTGAACTCTGGGGATTCACAAGTCTGTGGTTAAAACTATAATGGTGGGCGCGAATATTCTTGCTGTCCTGATTTTGTGATAATCAGGGTAGGCTAAACATTCACTATATTAGAAACCATGCGTGTGTCCCCAGACCTAGTTTTTCTTCCTAGGTCTGGTTTTTAGAATGCTGGTGATAAACCAATCTGATTTATTATACGACCATCCTGTATGGGAAATGACTGTAACTCTAGGTATCTTTGGTCAACCTTAAGAGATATAGCAGGGGCACGGATGTGGCTCAAATGGTTGGGCGTCCATCTCCCATATGGAGGGACTTGGGTTTGATCCCCGGGACCTCCTGGAAAAAATTATATAAAGAAAAATATAGAAGGCACGTGGGTGCAACGTCAGGTCCTGTGCTCGGATCCGCTACCAGGTCCCATGCACGGGTGTGCCATTAGGCCCCTGAGCCATGCAGCAAGATGATGACATAACAGGAGAGTGACACAAGGGAGAGCCAAGACAAGACGTGTTAAAAAACCAGGAACTAAGGTGGCGCAGACGATAGGATGCCTCTCTCCCACATCAGAAGTTCCGAGGATTGAATCCCAGTGAAGACAGGAGGAGAAAGATGAGGAGAGAGGGCAGGAAATAGACATAGAGAGCTGCCCAGCGAATGGACATAAAAACAGCAAAAATGGGGGGGCCGGCGTAAAAATGGATAAAAGTTAATAAATAAATTCTTTTTAAAAAAAGTATAGGGGAGTAAGATATGGACTATAGTTAGTAGTAATACTTTGACGATGCTCTTTCATAATTTGTTGACAAATGTTTCACAACAATGCAAAGTATTTGTGATGGGGTGATGTGTGGGAGGCCTGTATGATGTTATGCATGTTTGTTTTGTAAGTTCACAATGTTTACTGAACACTTATGGTTTATGTGTGTTCATGTATAAATGATATACTTCAATAAATTGTTTTAAAAAAAGCTACAATGGTGGGAATGTTCTTTTGGCAAATATGGCAGGGGAGGGTTATTGGTGCAGGGTGTCGGGAGTGGGGGGATGTGCAGGATAGGGCACACCTGGGGCATGCTTCTTTGGAAATTAAAAGTGTTTATCTTGTCATAGTGTATTATCTGAGTGGGTGGAGCCCCACATAATAAACAAGAAAATGTTAAACTCCCACCCTGGGGAATCCTGCTATGTTCTCAATTTGAGGGCCAAGAATCTTTCAAGAACATAGTGCCTAATAAAAGAAAATGGACCAATATGTCAAGCCCTCAATACTATTGCATGTAACTATGAACCTTATTCTTCAAAAATTGAAACTTAGTGGTTACCATAGGTTTGGGGGGAAGGCGGAGAGGAAGAATAGAATAGATGGAACATAGGACATTTTTAGGGTATTGGAATTGTTCTGCATGATCTCGAAATGATGGATACAGGCCATTTAAAGTTTTGTCAAAATCTATAAAAATGTACAATGCAAAATGTAAATAATAATGTAAACCATTGACCATGGTTAGTAGCAATGCTTCAATATTTGCACATCAATTTTTTTTAATGAATAGTTCATTTATTTATTATTTTTTTTACTTATTTATCCCCATCCCCCTTGCTGCTTGTACTCTCTGTGTCCATTTGCTGTGCATTTTTCTGCGTCTGCTTGTCTCCCTTTGTTGTGTCATCTTGCTGCGTCAGCCCACCGTGCCACGTGGCCCGGCTTGCCCTCACCAGGAGGCCCTAGGAATCAAACCTAGGGCCTCCCATATGGCAAACGGGAGCCCAACCAGTTGAGCCACAGACGCTTCCCTTCACATCAATTTTAACAAATGTACCGTGTACATGGAAAATGTTATTAATAGGGAAGAGTGGGAGAGGGGGAGGTGGTTGGGTATATGGGAATCTCCTATATTTTCCATGTGACTTTTCTGTAACCTAAAGCTTATTTGAAGATAAAGCAAAAAAAAAAAAAAAAAAAAAAAAAAAACATAAGACACTGGGGGAACATACAGAAGAAATTGTCACTGTACATAAACAATAACAGCTCTTCCAGTGGCAAAAGGCACAAGGAGAAAATTTTTTATCTTTTTTTATTTTTTATTTAACTTATTGTTTTTTATTATTATTTTATTTTCTTATTAGTTTGGTTTGTTTATTTTGGGGCTTTGTTTTTGGAAAGATTTTGAAACATGAAGGGTCAAAACTGTGGCAGGGGAAGTATCACTGATGTGGGGTGTCAATGATGGGGAATGTGTGAAGAGGGGTGCACTTGGAGCATGCCTCTATGCTATATGAATATGTTCAACTGGTCATGGGGCATTTTTTGGTGTGTCGAGACCCACAGGGTAACCAAAAGAATATTGAATACCCATCTTGGGAAGTCCTGCTGTATTCTTTGTAGAGTGGCAAAAATCACCCAAGCTCATGGGCAGGGTCTAGCAAAGGAGGACAGATCATTACGCCAGAGCCTTGATATTAATGGTTGTACTTATGAACCTTCTCTTGTGAAATTGAAATTTAGCCTAGTATTATATATCACCTAAGAGTTACTTCCTGAAAGCTTCCTTGTTGCTCAAATGTGGATTCTCTCTAAGCCAAACTCAGCACATAAACTCATTATCTTTCTCCCATGTGGGACATGACTCCCAGCAATGAGTCTCCCTGGCACCAAGGGATTATTACCAAGCGCTGACTAGAAATACATCTGGAAAAAGACCTTGGCTAAAAGGGAGAAATATTAAATACAAATGAGTTTTTATGGCTAAGATATTTCAAAGTGAGTCGGAAGGTCTTTCCTGAGGTTATGATTATGCTAGTCTCAGCAGGATCTCATTGACTGTCACAGTAAACAGTGCCTCAAATAGCAGAGCTCCTGAGGGCTCTAGAGACATCTAAACACTATAGCCAGGCAGAGAATCTCAAGAATTCAGCACCCTGTCAGTGGGCCTTACTTTGGAATATATGTTCCCCAATGTAACAGAATTAGACTCATTTATAATTTCCCTACACATGGCTCTTCTACCCCTTTTATTTAAACCTACAATTAACACTATACTCATTAAATATATGTCCCAGAGATTTAAATCTTCAGTCTGCTCATATGCCGGTTGAGCCCTGAATCTCAGCAGAGTTCTAACATGTACTCCCCAGTTCATTGGACTCACCCAGGACAACTAACAAAAGGAGCATGATGGACAATTCCCATCCCAAAAGACAGAATATTCACAACTGCAAACAAGACTTCCATCTATCTGCTCCATGGGATCTAAGACCCTCTCAATCAGAAACAAAGTAGGCATTACCATGCCCAAATCCTCAAGATTGAGGAATGAACAAACATAAGGGGGGACTGCAACTATGAATTTAAATAGACAGGATTATTCTAGCAATGGAAGAACTTGTATCATTGATCTAAAGGCAGTGCCCACCAAAGGTTCTGAGGCAAGGGAAAGAGAAGAATGGGTGTAACATGGGGGCATTTTGGGGACATTGGAATTATCCTGCATGACACTGCAATGATGGATATAGTCTATTATGTTTTGTCAAAACCTATAAAATTGTGTGGGATAAAGTGTAAACTATAATGTAAACATTAATAGCAATGTTTCAATATGTGTTCATCAATTGTAACAAATGTACCACACTAATGAAGGATGTTAATGTGGAAAAATATGGGAGGGGGAGGGAGGGGAGTATATGGAAATACTATATATATATATATATATATATTTTTTTAGGAGGTACAGGGATTGAACCCAGGACCTTACACATGGGAAGTAGGCACTCACCCACTTGAGCTACATCCATTCCCCCCTATATTTTTGATGTAACATTTACGTAATCCAAAGCTTCTTTAAAAATAAAAATAAATCAATTTAAAAAAACTCAAAATCACAGTAGCCATAGTACGGTAGCCATGAATAACGAACCCCAAAAGAAATGTGTGTACTAATCCCCCAAACCTGTAAATATGTTATTACCCTAGATGTGGCAAAAGGAACTTTACAGATGTGATTAATTTAAGGATCTTGAGATGGGGAAATTATCCTGGATTGTCCAGTCAGACATAATGTAATAACAAGTATCTTTATAAGAGTGAGGCAGGGACTCAGAGAGGAAAGCTGTGCTACTGGCTTTGAAAATGGAGGAAAGGGTATACAACCAAATGCAGGCAGCCTCTCGAAGCTGGAAAAGGCATGGAAGCAGCCCCCAACTAAGCCTCTAGAAGGAACTCATTGCTATTGACTCATTTTAGATTTCTAACCTCCAAACACGTAAGATAATAAATTTGTGTTGTGTTAAGCAAACAAGTTTGTTTCAGAAGCAATGGGACACTAATACAGATTTTGATACATGGAAGTCAGGTGCTGCTGTAAAAAAGTACTGAAAGACGTGGATGTGGCTTTACAACTGGGTAATGGGTGTAGGCTGGAAAAATTTTGATGAGATTAATAGAAAAATCCTAGATTGCCTTCACTAGACTGTTAGAAGAAATATGGATATTAGAGCACTGCTGCTGAGGGCTCAGAAGGAAATGAGAAGCATGGTAGACAAAACCTTTTTTAATAATAGAGAACACAAACCATCAAACAGACTGTTGGTAGAAATATATATGTTAAAAGTACTACTGGTGAGGACCATGAAGGAAATGAGGAAGATATAATTGGAAATTGTAAGAAAGGGGATCCTAGTTATATGCTGCTTATTGCAGAAAGCTTAACCAAATTACAGAATTAATAGGATAAGGTCATGTGGAAATGTATGTAAGTGTAAAGCAGAAATACCTTCACAACTTACCATTAGTTTACCATGCTAGTATTAACTGGAACTTCATTTATTCCTGAGGTTCCTTTCTGGTTTTAGTTGAGAGATAGGCTATGCATTTAAAAGTGCAACAAACATTTAAAAAATAAAATATTGATGATGTCTACACCATTGCAAAAAGAAAAACTAAACCTGAATTTGAAGTTGATACCTGTCTCTAGCAAGTTAATATGTTTCTGTAATTTTAGAGTTTAAAGATAGGCTCAATTTGTTCAATTTTCATGCTCTAGAACATTATATAATCAAGATTATGGATTCTTATGATAGACAAACTGCAATGCAATGGATGCCAAGACTAGAGCCAATACCTAACTGTCCACCTGGATTGGAATATTTGACTCAGGTATGATAATGTGTTTAACATATTTGATCCATAGTAATAAAAATTTAGTTTCAAGATATAAATTGTGCCATAAGAAAAATTTTGACTATAGATTAAAATAGTATAACACTAAGATATTTACATTTTCTTAGAATTTAAATATCATTTTCAATTGAGGTAGTAAATGTACAGTTTAAATTTTCTAAATTTTTATTTTACAAATGTATTTCCTGGGAAGCCTATTTAGAAATAAATGCAAACTTTTTAAAATATCAATTAGATTTTGAAAATGTAACTTAAAATTGACTTCAGGAATTGACATTTCTTCTAGTGCTTAGGTATTAGGATCCTGCTAGGCAAATATGAAAATTGAACACTCAGATATTGGGAAAATATTTCTTGGTCTCTTCCGGGTTGCTTGAGAATTTCTTCTCCAGGAAATTTCACCTTTTGCTCTTAAGTCCTTCCACTGAATTTATATTCTATGGGCCTATGCTTTGATTCACCTGCATGAGCCTACCAAAGGCTCTAAACACCCTCTATATCTACTGACACTTCAAGCCCATTGGATATGCTGAATCATATAGCCAAGTGGCAGAGCAGTTGCACAGCAGGCTGGACCTGTTGCAAAGCCTTGTCTTGTTCTTGGCCCCACACAAAACTAGCAGCTTTTCAGATCACTCCGTAAATGGACCAGACTAGCACACCCAAATGAGGAACATGTTGCCTCCAAAATCAGTAGAGAGATGTTTTGCCTCTTTTGGGATCACAGGAAGAGTCAGATGTTACAATTTTTTTTTTTTTATTGTGGGTAAAAATCAAATTTTTCACAATACATACCAATATTTGTAAAATGATATATAAATACATATGCATATATGTGCATTTGTTTACATAAATGTTATTTGTTATATATATATATATATATATATTTTTTTTTTTTTAAAGGTGCTTAGATTACCTAAATATTACTCAGAAATTACAGGGATTCCCATGTTCCCCACCGCCCACACCTCCAACAACATCCCACACCACTATTCCTCATCCGTGTGGTACAACACCTGCAATGGATATACACATCAGATGTTACAATTTATCTTTCAAATTAGAAGGAATATCTTGACATGTTCTACACCACTAGACCACTGCAAATATCAGTAAGGTGGAAGGCCCCTGAATTTTCTTTGAATTTATTTCACACCCTCTGACACACAATTGTCTTATAAGTGAGCCTAGTGCTATTGCTATTTCTTGTTCACTAGGTCCATTCAGCATAATGCCACCAATGTAATGGACCATTGTGGTGTCCTGGAACTAGATTATGACATAGGACTGGAGAATTGATAGACTCCTGAGGTAGAAAAGTTAAGGTGTATTGCTGAACTTGCTAGCTAAAATCAAACGGCTTCTGGTGGTCTTCACTAACAGGTATTGAGCAAAAACCTTTGCCAAATTGATAGCTGTATACATGATACCAAGGATGTGTTAATTTGCTCAAGTAATAAAACCACATCTGGAACAGCAGTTGCAATTGGAGTAACCACCATAAGCCACTGTCATTCTCAAAAATCCATCTATTTATACACCAGCCAAATAGGCAAGTTGAATATTGTATGGTGGAAATCACCACCCCTGCATCCTTCAGGTCCTTCAAGTGATGCTAATCTCTTAAATCCATCAAGGTATGCAGTATTGCATGCAGTCTTTGGATAGAGGTAGTTCAAGTGGCCTTTGCTACCATAACAATCCTCACTTCATAGACCAGGAAACTAATGTGGAGATTATTCCAGTTGCTGAGTATGTCTGTTCTACTTATACATTCCAGAATTGGGGAAAATAATCATAGGATGCCTCTGCTCTGACTGGTAGACCACAGTGACATTTTGGATCTCCTAGAATTAGTGTCAGTTCAAAGTCTTTTCTAGTAATTCCCCCAAAGTCTGATTATTTTCTTTTTCTCCATGCATAGTCACCTTTGTAAAATACCATAGGTCAATTTGGGCAAGACTAGGAGAAAGATCAACAATATAAATTTTTAAGAGTATAGCAGGGTCCTTCCTCAAGGAGATCCAGCATCCCCTTCCTTCAAGGGATCTGGGGTCTATAACCTTACTAAATTCTGGAAATTGAGAGGCCATGATGCTGTTTTAGTGATTCACGTTAGACTTCTGCTCACTTCCCTAGAACTCTTCTACTTGTGCTGATCAAATAAGGACTCAGTAGACCACTCATCTATTTCCCTTATGGGCATACATTCTGTTTACTGCTTTGACTCTGCTCTCCAATAACAACCAAGTGTCCCCACTTGGCTTGAATTCTGCAATAAGAATTCATTTATCCTCATTGCATTTAAGGACCCAGTTCAGTGGCAGCAGTTCACAGTGTAATTTCTAGTCTTCCAAGAATAGTGACCACAGAGCTCTTTAAAGATGCTGGGACTACCCTCACAAATTTATTTCTCGTAGGTATGGTGAAAGTGTGCCCTCTAGACTGTCCTAGGTGAGTAGGCATAGCAGTTTGGCAGTTTGATGTATATATGAATTCCAAAAATAGATATTGGATTATGCTTGTAAACTGGTCTGCTAATCTGGGCATGATTAAGTTATGATTAGGGCATTAACTGGGCCATGTCAGTAGGGTGTTGAGCCCCACCCCTTGGTGGGTGGGGAATCAAATATAAAAGGCATGGCAAAAAACAGAGTTGGAGCAGTTTTGATGTTGGAGTTCTGGTGAGGAAAGAGAGAAGGCCCCGGGATAGAGACGAGCCATTCACCTGAGAGTTCACAGCTGGCCTTGTGGAAAGAAGCAAAGCCTAGAGATCCTCATAGTCTACAGCTGACCTTGTGGAAGAAACAGAGAAACTAAGCCCAGAGAGAAACGGAGCCCCAGGAAGAGAGGAACCCAAGAAGCCAAAACCCTTGCAAACGTCGGCAGCTGTCTTGTTCCAACACGTGGAAATAGACTTTGGTGAGGGAAGAAACTTACGCTTTATGGCCTGGTAACTGTGGACTTCTACCCCAAATAAATACCCTTTATAAAGACCAACCAATTTCTGGTATTTTGCATCAGCACCCCTTTGGCTGACTAATACAGTAGGTCTTACATGATAAATCTACTTAAAAAGTACAATCTCCTTAAACCTCTGGATACCTTCCCTCTACAATATACTAAGGCAGTTTTGTCATTTCAAGTTCATTTAATGTGGGACACCTTTTGATCCATATTTCAGCCCTGGGAGGTTAGAATTAAATTTAATTGTAATTCAGTTACTCATAGCTTTAGACTTTGGGTCTGGCCTTCAGAAATTTCAGGTCTGTGGCAATAAGAGATAAAGGTTTCTTTTCAGCCATAAATGTGGCATTTGGGCTGGAAATTTGAAGCCCTGAGCTTATCTTTTTCTCTCTCTACTTACTCTAGTGCAGTTAGGAGCAATCAGCCAATCTCCATATACTCAGTTTGACAAAAAAAAAAATGTCCTAAGGTATCAAATACAATGTCTTTCAGAAACTTGCCTCCGGTAAGTATCTGGTTGGGAATATCCAGTGGTGATGTTTTTCATAGCTCTCTTGCCACATCATGCCATGGACTGTCAATGCCCTCTCTACCACAGGAATAGAGTCATTAGTGCCTTTAAATATAATCAGATTAGAAAACCAATTCCAGAAACCCCAGAACCAATTCAGAAAACACATTCTTAAGATTCTTTTCTTCTAGAACTAAAATCTTTATCAGTCAGGGTTTTTCAGAGAAATAGAACCAATAAGATACACATGTATGCATGCACATGCACACACACACACACATATGCAATTTATTTTAAGGAATTGACTCAAGTGAGTGTGGAGGTTAATAAATCTGATATCCATAAGGTGGGAGAGCAGGCTGGAAACTCAAACAGGAGCTCATGTTATAGTTGTGAGGCTGAATTTCTTCTTCTCCATGAAACCTGTCTTTGTTTTAATGCTTCAATTGATTGGATTAGTCTCACATTATTGAGTGTAGTCTTTACTTAAAGTCAACAAATTGCTTTCGCAGCAACATCTAAACTACTATTTCACCTAACAACTGGACACCAGAGCCTCCTCAAGTTAAGGCATAAATCACTACACTTATGCTATCAATTCTGATTTAATTTCCTGTGGTGTTTTCTCTGAATAATTAACTTTGACAATTCAGATGAGTATAATCATTTGCCATTTCTTATTTTGCCTTGTAATCTTTTAAGGATGGATTATGTTCCTTCTTGAAAAGGTTAGTTATATTTCCAATCCTTGATTATATATCTTACACAAATTATGATATAAATTTGACTAAGAAAACATTTTGAAACTTGGATAAAAGCTAAACTAAAATATTTCAAAAAAATTCTCACTATTAGATTTACTTCAAGATAGACATTTGGCTCTGAATTTCAAAAATGATTCTAATAAATATATTTTAAATGTTATTAGCCAAAATATTGAACACATTAATAATAAGGGAAAAAGAAGTCACTATAGACTAATAATATTTATGCATTTGCCATTTTCTATGGTGAAAAATTAAAATTAGTATAATATATAAGGTGTGACAAAAACAATTGGAGAGGTTGATAATAGAATCACTACTTTAAATAACTGAAATATCTGAAATGTAAGCATTAATTTGTATTTGTGTTGATATGTGCTTTAAATTTAGTTTGATAACTTCATACCATCATTTTTTCTACTTTAATAGATAAATCAGTTACTAGTACGCCAACGTATTGAACTTCTGGAAGGTATGTATCAAATGCACTGATATATTTATTCTTGTAGATGTAATTTGACTGTTTTAGTTAGATCAATGACTATAAATTAAAGTGCTTCTTTTATCTCTGGGAAACTAGACATTGCTAACATGAAGAGAAAATATAGAAGATCTTTAGATGGTGAAAAAGTGAATGAGGGAGAATTTTCTAATAGGAAAGGTAAAAGAAATCACACCTGAAGATTCTGGTTTGCACTTTAATCTTACTAAACACTGGGTCACATTCCCAAAGGGGTTTTCCCATCCTGAATTTCTTAGATAATTTCTTAGGTATTCAGAGAAGAAATGATTCCAGATTCTTCAAAAATTCAGCTAGTAGAAGCAGAATTCAGGTAAGTTTCTGATTCTAAGTCTGAGAAATTAATCTAATTTGCATTTTAGAAAGCAATGTTCTATATCTCCTTGCTTGTATTCAACTTAATACGGGTATTTTTTTCATATAGATGAAGCTATAATACATGTAAATAAAATTGGTATATAGTTAAAAATGTTATTATCATTATTGATGACCTTTCTTATATTGACTAGAAGACCTGACACTAAAATAAGCATTTATTCTTTTATTTAATTCATAAAGTTTTTCTGACTTATGTATGTTGTAAAAGAACATTTTCTTTGGGCTCTTCTTGCTGCATTACATTAACATACTTTATTTTATGAAAGACTATTTATTCCAGAAACACCATTGCTTGCCTACAAGGAACAAGGCATTTTAAGAGAATTAAAGAAGAGTCAGACTTTGGCTTTCCCTGAAGGGTTAGCACAGAAATGTGAGGGATGAACATACTTAACTAAAGTACAGACTGTGAAGTCATAAAAGTTATGAAAGAGGTAAATACCAATTATGGTAATTCAGAGGACAGAAATATCCACTGGTACTTGTGATTTATGAAGTCACAAAAATAGCAAAATATTGGGAGAAAATATCTAAACATTCATGAGTAAGGAACTGGTTCTCTAAATCACTGGTACTCAAAGTGTGACAGTGTAATAGCATTGCCTGGACACATGTTAGAAATACAAATTCTCAGGCTCCTTCACAGACACCACTGAATCAGAAAATCCAGGGTTGGGGCTCAACAATCTGTGCTTTATCAAACCCTCTGGATGGTTTGGGTATTGGCTAAAATTTGAAAACTATTCCTCTCAATGATGATGCATCTTATAATTTAACTATGCAGTTATTTTT
>JAQZBX010049097.1:0-20035 GCA_029593785.1 Cabassous unicinctus | reverse complement strand
GGTTCCAGGTTTGCTTCCCAGTGCCTTCTAAAGAGAGGACAAGCAGACACAGAGAGCACACTGCAAATGGACACAGAGAGCAGACAGAGAGCGCAAACAACAATGGGGGTGGGGGGAATAAATAAATAAATCTTTAAAAATTTTTTTTCTTCCCTTTGATTGATGTATTGACCATTACTTGCAATTTTCAAGTATGTTAAAAAATATTTTATTTTGTTTCCCTTTAGGATCCAGCTTTTGCTGCTTTGCTGACCACCCAAACTCAAGTCCAAAAGGAGATCGTAAATAAGCACAATGAAGTAAGGAGAAGTGTCTCTCCACCTGCCAGCAACATGCTAAAGATGGTAAGAAGCACTAATATAATGAAAGTAGTAGGAACATGCTGTGACCTTGAAAGCAGCTGGCAACTAACATCTCTTAAGAACTTTGTAGTTTACCAAGTCAGCCTTTAATTTTCTATTTTATTTAGCTATATGGGCAGGACAGTATTTCTTATTTTCACTTTATAAATGGTTAATTGTCAAGGTTACAAGACTATTAAGTTGGGGAGACAGAATCAGAAGCCAAATCTTTGGACATGCAGTATAAAGTCATTACATTTTCTTTCCATTGTCACTGCTCGTCCAAGCTCAAGAAATCCTCTTTCCCTATAGAATCACTGCCATTTGGGGTAAATAACAGCTTCCTTCCTTGGGCACAGTCACTAAGAGCCAGATATCTCCCACATGTGTGTAGTGGGCTACAAAGGGAACTGGGAATGACCTAAGCCAGTTCATTACTATTGGGAATATAATCAGAATACACTGTGTGTTTATCATTATTTAATGTAGGATCACTACTAAAAACCATTAGGTGTGGTTGTTGTGCTATCATAAATACTCCAAATATCACATGCCTTAGATTTTTCAGCTCCAGACACAATACCTATATACTTCTCCTGTGTGAAAACTGGGGCAGGTAAAAACACCAAAAACAACAACAACAACAAAGTTTTTAAAAAGCAAGCAAAAATTATTTTAATTTAATGATTAAAACAGAAGTTTTAAAATCTTGCAAATCAATCTACTCATCTGAATATAAGGCTTATGCTTCATTGTAGTTAAGCCATTAAATATATATCATTTATTTTCTTATGACATTTAGGAATGGAGCAGAGACGCAACAGCAAATGCCCAAAAGTGGGCCAATAAGTGCACTTTAGAACACAGTAACGCAGATGACCGAAAAACCAGTACGTAAATGACTAAATATTTGTTGAATAAATGAATCAAGAAAATAATAGACTACTCTATGATGTTGCCTTGAGAATAGTTTGTGAATATATATTGATTACACTGCTGTCTTTTCTTAGTCAATTTGTATATAGAGAGATAATTATGAGAAGTACCATTTTGTGCTTGTTGATTGTTTGCGTTTTACAAATAATTCCTCACATAGTATCTCATTTGTTCCCCTGAATCAGCTCATGAGTAAAGCAGTCATGTATCAACCTTTTCCCAATTTTAAATATTAGGAAACCGGGACTTGGGAAGAAAACGGCTTGCCCATGAACATACTAGAAATTTGAAACTAGACTTTCTGAATTCTAATCACCTTTTGTGATATTATGTAGCCTTATTTTTGCTGTGAAGCCTGTTTTTTTTGTACTCATAAAATATGTTGAATTATGTTGAAATGTTCCTGAAAAAATATTTAACCTTTTTTCATCAGAATGACCATTTTTGGTTATGTTTATTTAATTTTTACTATTTTCTTTTTAATTTTTTGTATCAAACAGTCAAGTATTTTGTATGTACTGGGTTCATATGATGCATGCAATGCAATATTAGACTAAAAATTTAAGACACAACTATCAAAGAATATAAAAACGGAAAGAAAAAACTTATATGTATGAACTATTACATAAATATTTACTTACATTATCAAAAATTATATACATATAGGCATGCCTACTTAAAAGTTGTGAATAATTACCCTATTTTTCAGTAGGATAGTCATTATTTATATGTTTGATGCTATAATTTTAATGGAACTATGGAAGAAGATTGAAATTAATGGTCTTGAAGTCCCAAGTCTGCTATTAAATTCTTAGTTTCGTTTTTAACACTATTAAAGGAAATAGCCAGGGTAGTTTATACTCTCTAAGAAGCATGTAGACATTACAAGCCACCCAAATGTAAATGTAAATAAATGTAGCTTTGACAGTCCAAGGGAGAGAGATTTTTAAAGAAAAAGAACTTCTCAATCTACTCAAAGTTTTCCATGTTGGGGCCAGCCTACTTCATCAATGAATTAGGCACATCTGGCAAGTTTCAGCTTTATAGCTGAAAAGGAACTGAGGTACCTCCACAGGTACTAATCAACAGTTAGCAGCTATGGGCACTGTGTTTGAAGGATAGCCCCTCTTCTTTGTGTTTAAATAGTCGATTTCTTTTGCTACTGAATGCCTTATTGCATTCCGCATGACTGATCTGTTCCTTCTTAGGTACAAAATGTGGTGAGAATCTCTATATGTCAACTGACCCCACTTCCTGGTCAACTGCAATCCAAAGCTGGTATGATGAGAGTCGAGAGTTTATCTATGGTAAAGGGCCAGAAAGTCCCGGTGCAGTTGTTGGACATTATACTCAGGTAAGGGGAATGAATGAAATCAGCTATGCCCTAAACATCCTGATATAGAAACCTACAAATTTTGACTGACCCCAATATTCAGTTTGGGAAAACACCTGAATAGTTATCGTACAGTCTCTGCATTTGGCTGGTATTTCATCATTCAGCTGTCATTTTTGTATCTATGGCCTACAAAACTCTTGATAGGAAAGCATGCTTTGTATTTTCCCAAGAGTGTAAATGGATTGTCATGAATGTACATGAAAATTTAATAATTTAAACATTTGTGACTTAGACTCAATAATTTAATGAAATATTTCCATAAGTTATATGAGAGCAAACAACAACTGTAATATTCTTTTCAGTTTTTTATCTTCTCTAATGTACTCTCATATCTTCACTCATGCATATGTAGGTTGTCTGGTACTCATCTTTTCGTGTTGGATGTGGAATTGCCTACTGTCCCAATCAAGAACTTTTAAAATACTATTATGTTTGCCATTATTGTCCTGCGTAAGTATATACTACAGAGTTGAATGTCAATAATGCCATATACAATTTAATATTTAAAAATTCTCATACCAAAAAAACCACTCAATATCACTAGAAAGGGGGAAATAGTTTGGAGATGATTTCTAATGTTGAGACACATTCAACTTCTCAGAAAGAACACCAACTTAATTCCAAGATTAAATGCTGAAGCTCTATTTCTTCATGTCTAAAATTTTTTGTCTTTCCCCTAAAATGTATTTCGCTAGCGTTAGGGTTACTCCATGAGCATAAATAGTGTGCAGTTCTCTAGATTTGATATTATCAGTTCTTGCTAAGTTCACACACTCAGACATGGAGGCTTGATAGTTAGTCCAGGGTTAAGCCTAGGGTAGCAAATGGGGATAACATTGTAGTGTTTCCAGTCCGTTCTGCTCAAATATTCCTACTCCTGCTTGTCTAGAACCCCATACATTATGAACATTAATTATTAATTCTTTTTGGCCTAAAAGACTTTTCAAGAGATCCTAAATGTATTTCAAAAAGCGCAGAAAAAGGTAACATCTTAAGTCTTTGCTTCTCAAAAATTTTCACAGTAAACTTCTTAATGAGCCACTCCTTAGAGTCTTGATTTATAACTGGAAACACACCATCCCTTGAGCAATATGTTTAAAATTATCCATAAAAATTCTATATATAGAATATATATATATTTTTATATATATTCTCTCTATATACTGAAGATTATATATATATATATATATATAATACACAGTGTTATATATGTTATAATCATATAATTTGTAATTTTTAAAGTCCTTAATATTGGAGGCAGGGGGAACCCAAAAATCCAAACATCTTACATGACTTACTTTGTAGTTGTAGAAAATCTAGAGGATATGAGAGTCCAACTTGAGAAGTCTGACATTCAAAGTAATTTTGAAGCAAGCACCTATTGTGGTTACAAGAGAGAAGTGAAAGATCCTAGGGAAATGCATACAATCACAGTGCCTGGCTGTGAGAGGGAGACATCTGTACCAGGCATATGTCGTGAGACTCGGAATGAATAATGAGGAAAAGTAGGAATGAGAGAACTTCTGGAATACTTTTATATCTACTTCACAATTTTTCCAAGGCTCACACACGTTCAGCTATATTCTGTGCACAGAGACTGAGTTCTGATGCATTGCGTTGTCCATTTAGCACTGCTGAGATTGTGACCCCTTTGTATTTTAATATAAAAGTGGCCATAGGATAATAATCATCAATGAAGGAAGTGCAAGCTAGTCACTATAAAACCAACACACTCTGGATATTGGTATTTATCAAACTATTTTTAAATAACATTTCCTTTTTGGTAAATGTAACACACATACACATACACAAACCATCTCTAGAAACTAACAAACCTTCTTAAGCTCTCACCCTAAACACACCATCAATACTTAAAAATCACCACCCCAATCTAGAAACAAAAACAAAAAAGCATCATGGAACATTACTTTCCCCAGTTCATATTATAAAAGTTATAGTATTTTTTCATATTTTAAAGATAAAATCTTATTGTACCATTGAGTATTATTTTTTCATATTGTAATTCCTTGCCCCCCACCCCCACCCCCGCTGGGAGCTTCTGCAGTCTCCCTAGGGGGGGTGTATTCTATCCTTAGCCAGCGCCTTCGAGTGCATGGCCTTAGCAATACGACTGAGTCTACTGGGAGATGGAGGTGTTGCCATTTTGAAATGTATTCTGAAAGCTTTATACCCTACTTATCCCATTTCATTTCACAGAGCTCAGCCTGTGATAATATGGTCAAAGAGGTGGGTCAACATATATCATACTTGCTCTGGATAGTTATCTGAATTATACATTGGGAATTTTGATTTTTCAGTTTTTGACATAATTAAAAACCTTGAAAAATACATATATTTGGTGACTAATACTAACTTGAAATATAAACTAAGCAGAAAAATAAAAAATATTTGACATTTTTATATCAAATTTCAGGGGTAATATTGTGAATAAAAAGCATACCCCTTATGAAGAAGGAACACCTTGTGCCAGTTGTCCTCATGACTGTGAAAATGGACTATGCAGTAAGTTTGAACTGATAACTTTCTATCATAATAGATTTAATGTTTCTTCTACCTTAAGGATTAAAAAATCTCCTGAAAGTAACCAATTTCAATAATTGCTTTATGCAAAAGACAAAAAAGTTACCTAACAGACTGTGTGCTTAAATTATTTTACACACATCAGTGACCTACATGTTATTTTTAATGAAAAGTATAATACCATATGTAACATAATGAAAACATCAGAAAGTTTTTGTGACTATGCTGAGCCCAGTAATACTAACATACATGTATTTCTGGTGGAATAGTTTATTTTCTGAAGTTTAATAATACTATACCAAAGGTAGTAATTTGAAAACCAATATGGATAAATCTAAGGGTGTGGAATCACATTATGACTCAATCTGAACAGGGACAGCAAATATTACCATTTCTTTTGTGCATGACTTCATCATGCTGAATGCCTCACTTTTCCCCATATAGGAATTGGAATCATAGTATTTACCTTAATAAATGATCTCCTGTTGATAGCAGTGTTAGTACACATTCTTAATGACAGAAAACAATTTGTGTACAGTGTTAGTTCACAGACCTGCAAATAAATGATCACAAAATGTGAGAATAAATTAAATGTCATATATCTCATTTCTGAGGTTTTCATGAACAGAAGTGAAAATATCTTTGGTTTTCTGAAGTGGCATTTCCTTATTAAAATCTTTATGCACAATGAAGGTGACCCTTTACCAAGAGTTTACCTTTCAATTGCATCCACATTTAGTTGGCATTCTCTGTGACTGAACTGTATAGTCATAATTCAGAATATATATGATACCATAGCTATAAATCAACTAAAGCCAAAAGTAGTTACTTAACCTTTGCTAAATGCACATTATTAAGGAGCTTGGATTTTATCCTATTAGCAATGAGCAGGCAAATGAAAGATTTTAAACAAAAGAGTGACAAGTTAATAATTGTGGTTATAAAGAGCTTCTTGGCAGTAGTATGAAGAAACAACTGGATGGAGGCCAGCCAGGTGGCTGTTATCTGTGTTTGTTGAAGTGCTGGAGGTAAAAGACAAAGAGGAAGGCGTTCCAGCTGATACCTAGCTCTTGACTTAGATTATTGTCATCATGAGTACAATTTCACCAAGATTGGGGGAGGAATGCAGGGAGGCCATATCCAAGACCCACCAGACTTTTGGGTAGTATGGTGACATTAGTTTCTGATTTGTTGAGTTTGGGGTCCCTGCAGGAACATCCAAGCAGAAACACCAGGTGTAAATGGGGCACGCTCTCCTTGTTTTATGTCTACATCTTTCCATAAATATAAGTTATCCCACAAGGAAAGCCTAGGGGCATTAGACTCTAGAGCAGTGTTGTACAAAAGAACTGAGGGAGATGATGGCAATATTCTCTGTCAATAGTGTCTTGTAAGTAGGCACTATTTGCATGTGACCTATGAAATGTAGTTAGTGAGACTTAGAAACTAAATTTTCCTTTTTATTTAATTTGAGTTTATTTAAATTGAAATAACTACCTGTGGTTAATACCTACCATATTGGAATCTGCAGGTGTTGAGATTTAATTACATTCATTTTATTCTGTTTGCCCTGGGAGGAAAATAGGTCAATTCATTTTAGAAATATGCCACCAAGTTCAAAATTTAAAAAAAAAAATAATAGATTCATCAGTGAGCTCAACTAATATACCTCATATGTCTCTTAAGAATTTAAATGGCTATTATAGTATAAGTGATGCTAAATTGTCCAATATTACTCTCTCTTACCAACTTTTAATTTATGATTTTTTTTTTTTTTGCTGCTATGGAGGAAAATGATAATGAGATGACTAATTTGTTTTGTTACAGCCAATAGTTGCGAGTATGAAGATGCCCTTAGTAACTGTGCGGATTTGAAGGCTACAGCTGGCTGTGGACATGCATTACTGAAAGAAAAGTGCAAGGCTACCTGCAACTGTGAAGACAAAATTTTCTAAAATGACCAGCGAGCACTGTGCCAGGGCTAAGTGGACAAGGGCCAAACCATCTACTTAGATTGAGTTGACATATAACAGGAGGGAAATTTAGGCATGCTAGTAACAAATTTGATTCCAAACAGTAACAACTCATTGTCCTGGATCTGCTTTTTCTTTATAGAAATCTTTCTGTAGGTTAACCAAAGTAGCATAGGCTATGATGACAACTTTGGATTTTGACATGAATTAGGTGCCTTAAATTTAATGCATTAAAAGAAAATAAGAAAAAAAAAGAAAAAAGAAACAACAAAAAAATTTTAATGCATTAAATCAGGTTCAGTATATTGAAAGTTATATAACCATAGAATGAAGAACTCTGGAATAAAATTGAGAGTTATGTGTTTCCTGAAACAAAATGCTCAAAAGGTAAAGACTGAAACATCTTTGTCAATCCTACTACATGATTTTTCACTTGCATGAAGAATGAATTCAAAGATTTGCACCTGTGTTTGTCTTATTGCCCTCTCTTTGAACAAATATAATCAGCTTTTAGAATAAAGAACCTGTCTAAGCAACTACATGGATGTGAATCTTGTGCAATATTTCTATGTATTTACAAAAAAAACCTCATTTAGACCCTTAACACAAATAACTGGTTAGACAAGGCAAATCTTTTAACACATTTGCCTATTAAATTAAAATTTGATAAAAAATACATGAATTCTATTTTTACTTACTTTTTTCTTTTAAACACTTTTGATCTCCTACTGGTTTAATTGATTAAAAAAAAAAGGAGGGGCATTATCCTACAGCGTATACAAAGATAGCCTTCAAGAAATTAAAAAAATAAAACAACAAAAAAGAAATTCAAGAAAACAAACAAAACTGACAATATTTTAGTGAGCTTTAGCATTTATATCCTTTATTACATTTTCATTTAAGACTGATAATAGGGTGAAGCAGGCCCATTTTTTTTATGAGAAAGTATACACTAAAAATCTAAAACAATTCAAGAGTGGGAGAGTAAAAAATAGGCACTATCTGGCCTGACAGATAGTGAATTAGCATGGGCTAGTGATGTCTCCAAGATGAAATACATAATCTGAGTCTTTTGATAACTATTAAAGAAGTTGAATTTGTCATTCAAAAGTTTCCTAAAAAGAAATGACCAGGCCCAGATGTTTTCATTGGAAAATTCTACCAAGCATTTAAAGAATTAACACCAATTTTACACAATCACTTCCATAAAACTGAGGAAGGAATACTTCTCAACTCATTCTCTAAGTCCTTATCCTAACAACAAAACCAGACAAAGACATTACAAAAGAAAACAAACCTATAGCTGTGATGAACATAGATCAAAAAATTCTAAACAAAAATTTATTAAATTAATCCAACAATACAGTAAAAGGATAATACACTCTGACCAAATGGGATTTGCCCCATGAGTTCAGAGTTGGTCTAACATCCAAAACTCAGTGTTCTACCATATTAGCAGATTAAAGAAGAAAAATGCTTGTTCATCTCAATAGATGCAGAAAAAGCATTTGACAAAATCCAATATCCAATTCTGATAAAACTTTTAGTAAATTAAGAATAGATGAGAACTTTCTCAATTTGACAGAAAAGCTACAAACAAATCTATAGTGAACCTCAAATTTAATAGTGAAAAACTGAATGCTTTCCCCCTAAAATCAGAAACAAGGCAAGGTTGTCCAGTCTTATCACTTCTATTCAACATTGTACTGGGCACTCTTGCCAGTGCAATCAAGCAAGACAAAGACATCAGATAGGAAAGAAAAGTTAAACTCTCCTTCTGCACAGAAGATAGAATAAACATGATCATCCATGAAGTGCAATCTTGCCGAAAATAAGATCAATATACAAAATCAAGTGCACTTTATAACAGTGACAAATAATTGGAAATTGGAATTTTAAATACCACTAACAATAGTATCAAAAATATGAAATACTTAAGATTTAATGTAAAATGCCTGTGTGTTGAAAGCAACAAAATATTGCAGAGAGAAATTGAACAAATCCTAAATAAATGGATGGATAGTCCATGCTCTTGAAATGGTAGGTTCAAATTTGTTAAGATGTAAGTTCTCCCTAAACTGATTAACACAACCCCATTCAAAATCCCAACAAACCAATTCTGAAATTCATATGAAAATGGAAAGGGTTTAGAACAGCCAAGACAAAAAAATGAACAAAATTGGAGGGCTGATACTTTTTGAGTTCAAGACATTATAAAGCTACGCTAATCAAAATGGTATGGTATTGGTGTAAGGATAGACCTATAGATAAAGGGAACAGAATAGAGAATCCAGAAATAGGTATACAAATATAATCCAGAAATACATATACACATATATTTTTTATATAAAAAAATGAATACAATTGATTTTTTTTTAACAGTGCAGAGGCAACTCAGTGGAGTAAAAAGTCTTTTCAACAGTGTGAGAAAAATTGGATGTCAGTATGCAAAAAGAAATAATCAACTTCCATCCAGACTTCACACTGTATACAAAAAATAACCCAAAATGGGTCGTAGACCTATATTAAAAATAAAACCATGAGGTAGAAAAAACAGAAAAATATTTGACTTTGAATTAAGCAAAGATTTTTCAGATACAACACTAAAAATACAATCTATGAAGAACAAATTGATGAATTTCATCAAAATGAAAAATATAATGTCTTCCAAAAACACTGTTAAGAGGATGAAAGACAAGTCCCAGATGGTGAGAAAATATTTGCAAAACATATCTGCAAAAGGACTTGTATTAGGAATATATGATGAATCTCAAAACTCAGTAATGATAAAACAAGCAATCCAATAAAAAATGGGCAAAACACTTGAACAGAGACATCACTTAAGTAGATGTACAGATGGCAAATAATATAAGAAACATGTTCAATATCATTAGTCAAAAAGATTGACTATACAAGGTGTTAGTAAGGATTTGGAGGACCTGGATTTATCATACACTGCTCGTGGAAATGTAAAATTGTACAACTGCTTTAGAAAAGAGTTTGGCAGATTCTTAAAAAGGTGCACCCTATCATATGATCAGCCTTTCCACTTCTATTTACCCAAGAGAAAAAATAAGCAACAATGTATGTTT
Source organism: Cabassous unicinctus (assembly GCA_029593785.1). Lineage (NCBI taxonomy): Eukaryota > Metazoa > Chordata > Mammalia > Cingulata > Chlamyphoridae > Cabassous > Cabassous unicinctus. Next base: position 9,756 of record JAQZBX010049097.1, on the reverse strand, counting down.
GTTCACTGAATTATATCTGAATATCCATAGCAGCTTTATCTGCAATTGCCAAATTCTATAAACTATTCAAATGTCCATCCACAGATGATTGGATAATCTTATGATATAGCCCTACAGTGAATTAAAAAGAATGAACTAGACTTGTTTTCTTAGCAATGGAAGAACTTTTATCATTGATGTGAGAGCAGTGGCCACCGGTGGTTCTGAGGGAAGGGAGAGGGAAAAATAGGTGTAAATGGGGGCATTTTCAGGACGCTGGAATTGTCCTGAATGATGTTGCAATGACAGATACAGGCCATTATATATCTTCCTAAAATAACTATCCTTTATTTTGTGAGAAGTCCCATAGTTCCTCTGGTATGTGGCCTTTTTCATTGCAACAAGTCAATAAATTTGACTTGTTTGCATAAACAGGTTTGTCCCTGGTGGCCTTAAGCATATTGGAATAGGACAATCTCAGGGACTACAGAACAAGGTTGAGTCAAATGCCTTGAAATAGGCTTTGAATAGTGGAAAAGGACTGGAAAAAATGGGCAAGAACTTTTAGGTTTTCCTTTCTTTTTTCCAAAATGTTCTTGGGAAAATCATGGACCATCACTTTCTTTTTTTGGAGGCAGGAAAAGAACTACACTAACCCAAGGCCAGATGGGATAATAGAATGATAGCAGGCTTATGTTTATGATGAGTTGGCTTAGGGAGTGGATAATATTAACAGCCTCTGTCTGAGATTACTCTAGTTCCCCTATTTTCTTCTTACCTTACAGCTCTGTGATTCCAACAGAAGACAGTTCTTGATAAAAGCAACTTTGGGAAAAAGGATGAAATTTAATTCAAAATATCCTGAGGCATGTCCATCCTTCCCAGCCTCCATATTCAAACATACAACAGGCTCTGACAGCATCAGAAGCAACACAACTAAGGCTTATGATTTAGCATTTCATTTTAGAGTCATATCATTAGACAAGGTAGCTAATACTCTACTGGACTAGAAACTTAAATACATAAATATACAAAAAATAAGTAAATTTAGGGTGTTTGAGGAGAGGAAGTCTATAAAAGAAAGACCAAGCTTAATACACTATCCTAAGAAAAACAACACTAAAATTAATGGACCTGGGAAGAAAAGGAATTCATATAAGTACATAAAATATTTTCAAAGATATAGGAGAGGATATTGGAAGCATTAAATGGGATTGAGATGTCATAAAGAAAGACTAAGCAGAAATCTGATATGAAAGAAAATAGTTTAAAGAACTCAATAAATGAGTTGATGAGAACAATGGGTACTACTAAAAATCTAGCAAATTCTTTGTTAGAAGACATAAGTAAAAGATAAGAGGTTTGGAGAATGAATTAGAAGTATCAACATTTGTACAATAGAAGTTACATTAAAGCAGGGAAAATAGGAAATATTTGCATAATTAATATCTGCATAATTAATCTTCAAGAATTTTTAAGAATTAATGAAATATTTAAGAGCTCACATCAAAAGAGTTCATAAAGTCCCAAACAGGCTTCGTGGGGAAAACTCATAACTTCTTACATAGGTGTGAAATTAAAGAAGCTCAAAGAGAAATACAAAATTCTACAATATTTCCAGTAGGCAAAAGTAGGTGGCCTTAAAAAGAGTAAGAATCATGGTGCTCCTCAGTATTCTCTGTATACTCTCTTCACCTTTTTGATCTAATTGAAATTTATGTTCTGTTTTAATCACACAGCATTCATGTTTCTGGTCCCAGAGGTGGGGTATTTGTCCTTGTTCATCGCTAAGCTCCTTCCAACCCTGCAATGCTCTTCCAGCCCATTCTCCCTACCTATCTCCTAAGAATCCCCAAATGTGTACAAGATTACATCATCCTTAATCTTTCATTTTTACTGTCATCTTCAATCCCAAGTCAATCCCACTTATTTGTCTACTGTTTTACCTACTGGCTTATTATCCCAACAACACTAATATTATTTTAATTCTTGGCAGTTATATGGATGATACTTCCAACAAGCTGGCTGTTCTCTTTAACTGTTCACTTCCAATAATCTAATTTTCCCCATAGCTTCAGTCTTTTATTCTTAAGGTCAAAACTAGACCATGGTATGATGAACATTTGAAATATCTCCATAATCTCAGTCTCATGCACCCCTCCTCAAACTCTTTAGACCAGCTTTAATAGCCTTTCTATTACTCTTCTATAGAACTACTCCATACCAGCTCTTCTTTCCCCAAACTCCCAATTTCCTCCATCACCATGACTTCCTAACTCTCTGTAGAAAATTACTACACAACTACCAGCATTGCACCCATATATTCTCCCTTCCTGCTGAAATATCTATGCTTCTACTTAAAAGACTAGATCCCAGCCCCTCATCCCTACTGAAAGACAACAGTCCATCAGTTCTCCACACTCTGCTGCAGTGTTAATTTTTCCTCCCTAAAGAACCTTTGCCAATATGCCTAAAAACATGCCATTTTTCAAGTCTTAAAAACACTTCTATTGAATCTGCTTTCCCTCCTTGCTTGCCACTCTTTTCTTTGCTCACCTTTACAATAAAATTCCTCAGAAATGTTGTCCATTCTCTTTTAAATCCACCCCAATTAGACATTCACCCTCACCACTTCACCAAAATTGCCCTTGCCAGGGTCACTAATGAACTCTACATACTAACTCCATCCGTTAATTCTCAGTCTTCATCTTGAGAGTTATAAGCAGAATTTGACACAGTTGTTCCTCCTTCCCTCCTTAATATACTTTCTTCATATGGCTTCAGGACTCTGAAAAATCACACTCTTGGTTTTTTGCTATCCTGACTGGTGGCTGGTTCCATTACAGGTTCCTCCTCTTTTCTCTGGCCACCTTAAAGCTAGAGTCCCCAGAACTCAGCCCTTGTTTCTCTTTTAATTTCCCACTCATTTCTATGGTATGTAATCCAATCTCATGGTTTCAAATGCCATTTATAGGTTAACTCCCAAAGTTTCTATCTATAGTCAAGTCTCTACCCCAAACCTCAGACTTACGTATCCAATCACATACTTGACATCTCTACTTGGGTTCCTGATAGACACTTTAAACTGAATTTATCCTATATTGGTCAGGGTTCTCTAGGGAAACAGAACTGAAAAGAGATATCTGTAAATAGTGTGAGATTTTATAAAATTGTCTCACGTGACTGTGGGGATGCATAAGTCCAAATTCCATAAGGCAAGCTGCAAGCTAGAGACTCAGATGAAGGTCCTCATTGAAATGCCTAGGAGACGCTGGCTATTGAAGTAGAGATGGGGATTCTCTCTCTGAATGCTGAAATCACTTCTCCTTTTAAGGCCTTCAACTGATTGGATGAGACTTCACTCATTGCTGACAACAATCTCCTCAACTGGTTGTGGATGTAACCAGCCACCTATGCAGTCAACTCACTGATGATTAAAGTCCATGAAATGTCTTTGTATCACAATTAACCCAGTGCTTGCTTGACCAAACAGCTGGGCACCATTACCTGACTAAGTTGACATATTAGCCTAACCATCACATGCCAAACTAAACTTCTAATATATGCCCCCAAACTACTCTAACTAAAGACTTATCAGATCATCCTATTTAAAATAGCTAACAGATCTTCCACTACAGATTTTCAGGCTCCCTTCCCTGCTTAATTCTCCATTTAGTATATTTCATAAATAAGATTTTTTTTTACATTTTAACATCTCTAAAATTATGCTGCATCTTATCATTGATGCCATGCCATATTCAATTGTGTTTTGTTCTTTTTTAGATATAGATAAAATAATGGCACATCTTAAAGTATCTGGCTCATGGTAGGAATTCAGCAAATATTTGTTGAGTGAATCCTTCCTTCCTCTTTCTTTCCTTTATTTTCTATTTCCTTCTCTTTTTTTAAAAAAAAAAAAAAACCTTGTTTTTTTTATTCCTATGGCCAATAGCAAAAGAGGGCAACTTGGAAGCTTCAACACATTGTCTGACAACCACCATATCTCATCATAAACTAATTGTTTTGTTGAGATAATACATAATATCTTGTGAAAGCTCAGAATTATAAGAAAATTAAAAAGCAACAATAAAAATAAGATATCACAGAAAAATATGAGACAAAAAGAAATGGAGAAACAAAAAACAAAACAAAACAAAAAAACTGAGCAGAGTTAGCCTGGCAGAAAAAAATTTAAGGATGACTTGAGAATTTTTATAAACATCTGTTATTCAAAAACTTCAGTGAGAATAGAACTAAAATTATTTCTTTGATAGGGAAGAACTTGGTTTATATTCTTTAGAAGAAGAACTTTTTAACCATATTTGTTAAAGTACATCATTCTATAAAAGCATCCTAAGATGGTTTAATAAAACAGGTGTGTGAAGAAAAGGTGATCAGGAGAAGGATAACTTTCTAGAGCTTTCATGGTTTACATGAAAGGTAATATGGGAGATAATATGCCATGAGCTTTGGAGTCACATATGCTGTTACTCTGAATTCTGACTTTGTCTGCTACTTACTAGCTTTGTGACAATGTTCAAGTTACTTAACATTACAGATTTCAACTTCTTCATCTGTAAAATGAGTGTAATCATTATATGTAACTCATGGAGGATATTAGAGGAAATTTAATGATATATTTAAGCAATTAACATGCCATTAGTGTTTATTAAATATTTTTATATTTATTGGTAAATCTCAGCAGAACTGTGTTGTGTGTGTCAAGTAGGAATTCAAAAAGTCATAATCAAATAATAAAAATAGGAAATTCTCAGAAATGCCCTAGGAGATGAGTTAAAAACTCAGATACATACTACCTGATCATCCATAAATGGAAGCCACAAAACAATCATGGCCGGCCTATTGCTCTAGAGATCTAGAGGAATCACAGAAAGAAAACAATTTTCCCAACCAATTTCCCTTAGTATCTGAGTTAAACACAATCAAATCACTTATTGAATAATGGTATATGCAGATAAGTTAAACATGGAAAATACAGTTCTGTTAAAAGTAGAAATGCCTAATGCCATAGATAATTCACATGAAGTTTTAATATAAAGTTGAATCACAGAAGCAATACAAATTAATTAGGATCACTATCTTGACTTTATATTTAGTCTTCTCTATTGATACTTCGCAAAAACCCTCTTATATCTAATTTCTTCACATAGTATCCCTGAAGACCAAGAAGAAATATGAATTAGGGTTTCTTTTTCAGAGGCAAGAGAGACTCATATAGAGCAACCTAAATGATGTGGAATTTAACAATGAGCTTAACAGCAGTGGCAAAAGCAGAGCTCTGCTTTCTGCCTTCTGGTTCAGTGCTCCAGATTTAAAATATTTGTCTGTGCTTCTCTCAAATCTGACCATGCAATAAACATAGATAAGTTTTTGTTCCAAGCCTTTCCTTAATTTGAAAACTTGGATTATAATTACTAGAATAAATTTTAAAAATTAAACTATGTCAACAAAGGTATATTGTTTATTGTGCCATATATTCATTGTGTACATTAACTCTCCATGGATTTCTTTGGAAACCGGTTCTTCTACAAAAACAATATTTCTTCATTCCAATCTTAATCTTAAGCATGCAGTTGTTATATTATGAGTTATAATAAACTCATAAAGTGTGTTTTGACATATTTATGCCTATTTTAGGAAAGACAAGGCAGTTATTTTTGTAACTGCAAGAGCACAGAGGTACAGTGATAATGGACAATGGAAGCATTCAAAATGTTTGGCTTGAATACTTTGCACGCAAAGTACATTCTGTTTTTGAAGTGGTGTCTGAAATATTTTAAATACAGAGCTTCCTTTAGCACTCAGGATTTGTTTTAAGATTAATATTATCTTTATAGGTAAAGGATCTGTTCCTTGTTAAAACTAACTGGGAAATAACCTTTAAAATGCTTTTGGATATTGGGAAAGCATTTACTACTCTCTGTGGCTTTACAAGATTATATCTTATACCTGTGGATGCTGAGAAGTCAAAATAAGAAAACTCTATATTACAATCTATAAAATGTAATAGTAGTTGGCAGTTAAAACACTCAATAAGAGAGTTTCTCCCACTAAAATGAATAGTTGTGTCAGTATTGTGTGTTTTGACTCCTTTCATAATTAGCAGTAAGTCTATAGCTATCCAAGTTTGTCAAATTGTTGATGACATACTTTTTACAAAAGTTTTTTTAATAAACTAAAGCGTCCAAATCTGAACTGAAATGTCTTCAGAAAGAGTCCAGTGCCACAATTGTGGTATATAATTCCATAGCACCCCCAAATATCTATAAATACCTGACTTTATAGACTGCTGAATCTTTTCCAAAATGAAAATTTGAAACGAACAATATGATATCAATACTAATTCATAAGCATGACGTAAAAGTTCTTCTTTGATTTGATCACTTCTTATCTATTCAGCTGTATTTTCTTCTATATCCATGCACTCTTTGATATATATCTGACATTTCGCTGTTACTCAGTCAGGCTATTCATTTTCATACTTTCTTGCTTTTGTTTATACTGAATTTTCCTAATGCTAAGGGGAGTTCTTCAAACTGAAGGGAAAGGACACTAGACAGTGGATGGAAGAGGCTAAAGAAATAAAGAACTCTGGTAAAGGTAACCATACAGGTCATTATAAATACCAGTACTACTGTTTTGTGTATTTAATATGTAACTCCAGTTTTAACTCCTTACAGGTTCTAAAATACAAATGCATAAAAGATAATGATGAATCTGTGGTTCTGGATATTTAATGTGTCATTTGTATGAAGTGCATCACTGTAATAAGTTTATCATTTGCAACAAGTACAACAAAAATGGAGGGGAATGAAGACCTTGAAGAGCAATGTTTGTATATGCTACTGAAGTTAAGTTGGAATAAAATCAAGGTTTTTTTTTTTACATTTAGGATGTTAAATTTAAGCTCCATGGTAACTACAAAGGAAATATGTGAAAAATATATGCAGAGGGAAATGAGAAGGGACTACAAAAAAATAAAAAAATATGAAAGTAGGCATTAATGGAAGAATTGAGGACAAAAACGATATAAGACAAAATAGCAAAATGGCAGGAGAAAGCCCTGCATTATCAGTAGTTACTTTAAATGTAAATAGGGAGTGGATGTGGCCCAAGCAATTGAGCTTTCACCTCCCACATGAGAGGTCCCGGGTTCCATTCCTGGTGCCTCCTGAAAAAAAAACAAAAAAGAACAACAAGCAAAACAAATGAAAAAACTAACTCAAGGAAGCCGATGTGGCTCAGTGGTTGAGTGCTAGCTTCCCACATACGAGGTCCCGAGTCAAATCCTCGGCCCTGGTACCTAAAAAAAAAGAAAAAAAAATGTAAAGATATTAAATTCTCCAGTCAAAAGACAGAGATTGAAAAAAATGGATTTTTTAAAAAAAGCATAACCAAAGTATATGATGCTTACAAGAGACTCAGCTTAAATTCAGAGACACAAGTAGATTGGAAATGAAAAGATGAGGGAAAAAATCCATGCAAATAGTATCCAAAAGAATGCTTGGATTTTAAATTTTTATTAAAGTAATATATATACAATCTTAAAGTTCCCCTTTTAATAACATTTGAATATATAATTCAGTGCTATTGATTAAATTCACAATGTAGTGCTACTAGAATAAAATTTTAAAAACAAAAGAAAACTGTAGAGCTGTTCAACACAAACAGGGAACCCAAATGTAAACTATAGACTATAGTTTATAGTTTTATAGTAAAATTATAATAATATTTTTTCATTAGTTGTAACAATAACTAATTAGTGTGGTTGTAACCACACTAATGCAAGTTGTTAGTAATAGAGGGGTATATGGGAACTCTGTATTTTCTGCATGATTTTTCTGTAAACCTATAACTTCTCTAATAAAAATTTTAAAAATAATAAATAAAAACAATAAGCTGGGGTAATGATACTATATCAGATAAAATGGACTTTAAGTCAAAAATTGTTACAGTGACAAAGAAGGACACTATATGCTGATGAAGGGGTTCAATTCAATAAGAAGCTTTAACAATTATAAATCTATATATGCAGCTAACAGCAGAGCCCCAAAAAATATAAAGCAAATATTGATAGATTTGAACAGAAAAATAGATGGTTCCACATTAATAGTAGGAGACTATAATAGATCACTTTCAATAATAGAGCATCAAGTCAGAAAATCAATAAGAAAGAGAAGACTTGAACAAACTAATAAACTAATTAGTCTAATAAACTAATTAGACCTAATGAACATATATAGAACATTTCACCCAACAACAAAATGCACATTCTAGTGCACATGGACCATTCTCCAGGATAGACCATATGTTAGGTTAAAAAACAAGACCAAACAAATATAAACTATTGATATTGTATTTTCTCAGAACCCCATGCAATGAAAGTACAAATCATTAGCAGAGGGAAAATTGGAAAACTGACATATATGTTAAATTAAACAATGCACTCTTAAATAACAAATGAGTGAAAGAAGAAATCATAAGGGAAATTAGGAACAATATTGCAGCAAGTGAAAATGGAACATAACATACCAAAACTTATGAGTTACAGCAAAGTCAATGCTGAGAGAGAAATTTATACTTCGAAAAAATTACATTAAAAAAGATGCTAGGGAAGTGGATGTGACTCAACCAGTTGGGCACCCACCTACCACATGGGAGGTCCCAGGTTTGTGTCCTGGTGCCTCCTAAAAGAAGACAAACAGATGCCACACCTGCCACAATGAGCTAGACACCGCACCTGCTGCAACAAGCTAGATGCCGCACCTGCTGCAATAGCTAGATGCCACACTGCCACAATGAGCAGACACCTAAATGAGCAGATGCCACAAGCCAGCAAACACCTCAGCCCACGGGAAGTGAATGTGGCTCAGGCCATTGGGCACTCACCTCCCATGTGGGAGGTCCCAGGTTCAGTTCCTGGTGCCTCCTGCAGAAGGTGAGCAACAATGAGCAGCCAGACTAGAGAACCATCTGGGGGAGGCAGGAGATAAATAAAAATAAAGTTTAAAAAAAAAGCAAAGAATGTTTTTATTTTTTTTTAAATGCTAGATCTCAAATCAGAGACCTTAATCTCACAACTGGAGGAACTATGAAAATAGGAGCAAATTAAACTCAAGGCAAGCAGAAAGAAGGGAATAAAGATTAGAGCAGAGACAAGTGAAAGAGAGATTAGAAAAGCAATGGAGAGAATCAATAAAACCACAAGTTGGTTCTTTGAAAAGACTAGTCAAATTGACAAACTTTAGCTAGCAAAAGAAACAAAAGTGAGAGGACACAAATAAAGTCAGAAATTAAAGGAGGACATTACTACCACCTCCACATATAATAGGATTATTAGAGGATACTATGAACAATTGCCTGCCAACAAATTAGATTATCTAGATGAGATGGGGAAATTATTAGAACCGACAAACTATCTACACTAAACCCAAAAGAAATTGAAGACTTCAACAGACCAATATCAAGAAAAAGAGTGAATAAGTAATCAAAAACTTCCCAACAAAGAAAAGCCCAGGACCAGATGGCTTCACTGGTGAATTTTACCGTGCATTCCAAAAAGAATTAACACGAAACCTGCTCAAATTCTTCCAAAAATTGAAGAGGCTGTAACATGCTTAACTCATTCTATGAGGCCAGCACCACTCTAATAACAATGCCAGATAAAAATATCACAAGGAAAAAAATAACAGAACAATATCACTTATGAATATGATGCAAAAATCCTCAATAAAACATTAGCAGGGAAGCGGGTGT
>JAQZBX010049096.1:0-14735 GCA_029593785.1 Cabassous unicinctus | reverse complement strand
GAATAAAATTTTATTAAAGTATATCATTCATACACAAACAGTGTATAGCAATATGTGTATAATAAAAGTTGTTAACTTACAAAACAAACATGCGTATCATAATACAGGGCTCCCATACATCACCCCACTCTCTTTTCTTTTAATTGTGGAAATATATATATATAATATAAACTTTCCCATCTCAACCATTCCCAAGCATACTATTCAGCAGGATTAATTAATCACATTCACAATGTTGTACTACCCTCACCACCATCTATTACCAGAACTTTTTCTCACCCCAAATCCTGCACATTAACTGCTCAATCCCTCTCTAGCCACCCCCTAAACCCCCTCCACCCCGCCAGCTCCTGGTAACCTGTACTCTGCTTTTGTCCCTAAGTGTTTGCATATTCTAGCTATTCCATATATGTGGAATCATACAATATTTGTCCTGTTGTGCCTGGCTTATTTCACTTAGCATAATGTTTTCAAGGTTCACACATTAGTAGCATGGGTCAGAACCTCATTTCTTTTTATGGTTGAATAATATTCCATATTACATTTTGTTTATCCTTTCATCTGGTGATGGACACTTGGTTTGTTTCCACCTTTGACTATTGTGACTACTGCTGCTATGAATATCGGTGTATAACTGTTTGAGTCTTTGCTTTCAGTTATTTGGGGCATATGCTTAGGAGTGCAAATTGCTGGATCATATGGTAATTCTCTGTTAACTTTCTGAGGCACCACCAAACTCTTTTCCATAGCAGCTGCACTGTTTTACATTCCTACTGGCAATGCATGAGGTTCCAATTTCTCCATATCCTTGCCAACCCTTGTTATTTTCCGTTGTTTTTTGTTGTTGTTTTGTTTTTTTAATAATAGCCATGTGGGTGTGAAGTGGTATCTCATTGTGGTTTTGATTTGCATTTCCCTAATGGCTAAGGTTGTTTCAGCACATTTTCATGTGCTTAGTGGCCATTTGTATATCTTCTTTGAGAAATGTCTATTAAAATCCTTTGCCATTTTTAAATTGAGTTGTTTGTCTTTTGTTGAGTTGTAGGAGTTCTATATTTATTCTGGGTGTTAAACCCTTATCAGATAGACGAATTGCAACTATTTTCTCCCATTTTGTAGGTTGTCTTTTCACTTTTTTAAATTGTTTATTTCACTTTCTTGATAATGTCCTTTGATGCATAGAAGTTTCTGATTTTCATGAAGTCCAATTTACCTATTTTTACTTTTGTTGCTCGTGGTTTTTCTGTCATAACTAAGAATCTATTGCCAAATACAAGGTCCTAAAGGTTTCCCCTATATTTTCTTCTAAATGCCTTATCTAATTAAGTAGCTCTTCCATTACCCAGTTGCAGTCGGAAAACTGGGAGGTGTTCAGCTTTGTTCCCTGCTCCTCTCTTTTTTTTTGTAGGAGGTGAGTTCATTCTGATTTACAAGATTATTATACTCATCGTTCAATTAAAATCACAACTGATGGCAGAAGACTTGCACTCAGTTCTTTTTCAGGACCTCTCCTGGGTACAGAACCAGAAATTTTCTTAGGTTTCATTAAGTTTTTATGAAATTTCAAACAAAGCCAGACTTTACAGGTAAGACTAGATGACTCATTAACATGTTACATAAGAGCACATGGGTATTGGGTCTTCAATACTATTTCCTCATAGGCCTGTGCGCCCCAAAAAAGCCTCCAGGTGTGCGCTGGGGGGCTTGCTTTTCCTGGAGGGACAGGTGCAGTCCAGGCCCCACACCAACCGGAAAGGAGGCCTGTGCGTCTACTCGCCACCCGGTATTTTCTGTTATTTCAAGAGTCTCCCTGTGGTAGAAAGATTTCTACTTTAACTTTTGTTTACGGGACAAGACTGCTGCTCTTCCTTCCAACACTGCCTCTTTCATTTCCCAGGTCTGTCACAAAACCACTTCTAGCATCACAGAAACTGGAAAGGCTTTTCCCTAAAAGAAAGCAACTGATTTTGAACACTTCAGAGAACTCAGAAATGTGACACTAAGTGAAGAGTCTGAAGGAAAGCTTCATTACTACAGGTGTGCAGTGCCCACTTCACATGCAATTTGTTTTTTTAAAAGCTCTGTATAAGTAACATTTTTGACCACACGATATTTAAATACACTTAAGGTAATGCACTATAGAGTAATCCTTTCATAGGGTTAAAGAATCCTTTGGTAAGAGAAATGAATCTGCTGCTTTAGGGACAGCTGCAAGTTGACTGTTTCTGGGGAGAGAAAGATGAAGCACAGGCACCTGACTTGTTTAAAAGCCATCCATCAGAACTTAGCCTGAATGGTTAGCTGGAAGTGCAACTAAGATATCAGCTCTAAAAATAGCAATTCCATATACTTGTTAGATTATTTTATATCCTTCACTGTTCCCATGGCTGTAATATTGGAGAGTGGATCAGACCAAGGTTAAGTGCAACCCCACTCAAATACAAGTGACACGCCACCTAGTGCTGCGGTACAAGGAAGCTCTGCACACCCCAGCTGAGTAAAGGCTCGGCCCGCGGAGCCCAAGATGTGGGGCTGATCATCGACTTGATGCTTTAGGACTCTGCTGACTCCACTCCAGAAAGGTGCATGAAGAGGTCCCCAAGCTCTGTCACGTCAGCATCATCAGCGTTTGGGATGTTCTGGCTTTCTTGGTTCTCGATGGAGTCCCAGAGCCGCACTGAATTAAAGAACCTCACAGTGCCTTGAGAACTGAGCTGTTTCCGTGGTTTTTCAGGCTCTGCTAGCCGCCCATCAGGGTAAGCATGGCGGTATAGGCATTTGCTTCCAAAAGGGCAGGTCCCTGTGCCCTGCTCAAAGTATTTACAAGCCTTTTTTCCCATTCTCTGTTTGAAAGCTTCAATCAACTCATTCTTTTTATTCTGATCTTCTACCCAGTACACCCTTGGAATTACAAACTCTGATATCACACGGCATTCTGGACAAGACTTAATGATTGGGTTCTCAAACTGCTTGGCACACCTCCACTGTCGGATGCAGGACAAGCAGTAAGTGATTGCAGTTGGAAAGAATCCCAAATCTCCTCTCAGAAGCAGACGCTTTCTCGAGGATCACTTCCATTCAGATAGTGCACACTTTGTCCTGACTTGCCTGGAAGGCAAAAGCCTTTTCCATCTCGTGTTCAAATGTCAACGTGCAGATCTTCTCATGTGCTTTTCTTTGCTCTGGGTCGAAGGGGTGCAGGACCCGCAATCTACAGATTTCACACATTTCCCCATGCAGGTAGACACAAGTATCTCCAAAATGGCACTCCCCGGCAGCTGCATAGGGGCAGAGCTGCTGCTCGCTGCTGTAGGAGCTGCTGGCTTCTAAATCATCAAGGCCACTCCTGATTGCTTCTAGGTAGGAATGCGGCTTCATCTCTGGGCTATTCTGATGGTCACTGCAGCCTCCTGGATTACTTACCAGGCAGGGTTGAGTCTTTTCTTCAGCCATACCACAGAGATTTCGGTTGCTAAGTACCAATGTTCTCTTTTCACGTTTCCCAGGTTCATGTAAGTTAGTTTTCATAATAGATGCAGTGAGGTCGGAAGGAGGGTGAGGGCTGTGGGAACCCGGGGAGGGCACGCTGTGGGGCATGGTGCCCACAGCACCACCAGCTGCAGCAGAGGGCCTCGTGTGATCGTATCTGCAACGAGTTCCATAGGCGCAATAACCCTTCTGATAGTATTTGCAGATGGTGGATGGCTTGCTGTTTGCCAAGTCATGTGAGAACAGGCACTGGTTTCCTTCCCGACACACACCATGCATAAAATACCTGCAAGTGACCTGCTTGGTGCTCATGGTGGTCGGGCTGGGGGGCCTTCATCGCGCCGCCGCCTCTCGCCGCCACCCCCTCGGCCTTGGCCTTGCCCATCCCGCGCGGCCGCGTCACGCCGGCGCTCCTGCTCCTCTCTTATTGCCTGTATCCAGTCTATCAGCAAGGCTCATTGTAAATCCCTCCACAATCTCAGATCAGACCACTTCTTTCCTTTTCCACACTAGTCCAAATCACTATCATCTCTCATCAAGATAGGTGGTCTCCAGCCTTTTATGATTTTATACACCATGAAAAAAGAAATTTGAGCATGTACCACTAAAGTTTATTATATATGTGTGCTATTCTGCTGCATATTATCTTTACTATAAGACACATACAAAAATATATTTAAAAAGAATAAAATTAGATTATAACATTTTCCTAAACGTGTTTTTTAAACATATCAATTTTATTGGTACATATTGATAAAGCATACAATTCATCCAACGTGTACAATCAATGGCATCTGGTATAATCACATAGCTGTGCATTCATCACTTCAATCATTATTAGAGCACTTTCATTATTTCAATAATAATAATAACAAAAACCAGACAAACATATAAACAAGAAAATTCTTCACCTCACACTCTCTCTCTGCTTCCCCTGCTATACATGACTGCTATTTCTGGCTATTTTTGCACAATTATTTATTAAGCAGTTTTATTGAGATATATTCACATCCTATACCAAAGTATTTTTAATGTAATAATAATATAAAAACTTTTGCTCCATGAGAAGAAGGTGATTGAACATGTTTCTTTATTTTTGAAAACGTTGGTTTGACATTTTGTGATAAAGCAATTTGAAGGTTTGATTCTAAGTTGAGTGTGTCTCAATGATGGGCTGGAATGTCTGCCATGCTGAGGAAGTTACCCCATGAGTCTCAATGCTCAGTTCCCCATATTTTATGTTGTGAGTTTTGTTAAGTATAGTGAATATAAATCTTTATTTCAATAATCTTGCTAATGTTGAATTGTTTGACTTACTCCAAAGTAGGACTTTATTAGATTATCATTGTTTTTGCCTCCATAATGTGGCTGAATAAGAGTTGGTTCCAAGTACAGGAAGAACACTCTGGCACTTTTTTTGTTCATTTGTGCTTGCATTAATGGTATTATCCTCAGTCTGAGGTTTCTTTGTAGGATTTTCTTTTAAGGTTGCTTGTCCATTTTGTGTGGATTGGTTTTGTGAAGCTGATAATAAAATCTGTGAAGCTACCTACCAGGGCACACACAACCTGAGATGCATGGCCACAAGTTCAAAGCGAATGAAAGTGGGAGGCCTTGTTCCCCTGTGGTGCTCAGCTCTCAGAGGACTGGACCATGTGAGCAGCCGGAGACAATCCAACTACTAAATTTTGTAAAGCTTTATTTCTTTCTTAGATGAAATTTTCTAGTAGTAGTTTCTTTCTGCAGTGAATGGAGCCCCTTGCTCCCCTTCCACCACAGCAGTGTGCATCCCACTTTGGAAATGACTCATCTTGGCTCTGTGGTTTCTCCTGACTGTTCTTTCTGCTTCCTGCTTGCCCATGCCATCAGCATGGCTAGAGGGAATGGTGATTGTAAGAATATGGTCACAGAGGCAAGTCGGTTAGAGAATAAAGAGCCACTTGTTCCGAGTCAAGCAGTTCACACATATCATCAAACTTGCTCATAAACTCAGTCCATGGGGCAGGATAGAGGCGGGGTAAACCAGAACTCCCCAGTCCACCACTGCCCCCTGTATTGGGTGAATGTTGGGGATTAGAGAGAAGTGTTTGGGCAAGAGGCCTTCAGTGTCAGTCAAGGTCAGAGTGCTTTGTAATGTGACCTAGGAAGTGGGGAGGGCAGATATAACGTAAGCAATGCCAGAAAATGTGTTAATAGCAATAAGACTTCTTTGTGTAGATAGCTGTGGACCTTCAGAAGAACTTGCATCCTTGGGTGGGGAGGTGTGTTGGGTTTCATGCTCTGGAGAAAGCCAGCATTGACTGGAAGTCTTACAACCAACCAAAAGTCCATACCTTACCCCTCCTCAATGGGTAGGAAGCAAGAAAAGCCTGCATTTGCCACTCCCTCTCTGGAGCCTGCAGAAATGGAGCTGAGGGTTCAAGAGAAGGCACTGATTTTCAGAAGATGCCCAAGGAGGCAAAATTTGCAAGACACAAGAAAGAAGAGGATAGGAATCCCATTATTTTTGTAGGGAGGAGCGTTTTGTCCTGGGTAAAAGGAGGGTGCAGTGGGAAGGGGAAGCAGAAAATAGGGAGAAGTTAGAGAGGGGACTTTGGGAAATAAAGAGAAGAGGATTAGCGAAGGAGGACCACCCACAACCTGCTTGTCCTTTGGGCAGTCCAAGAAAGCAGAGCCCAGAGCCTGGTTTTCTATACTCCACTCCATTCCCTGCAGTGAAGAACTTTTTAAACCTTCCCAGGGGTTCGTGTGTATGCTTTGCTCCATTAAGCAGATAATCTATAAATACTTGCCAAAATTCCTCCGTTAAGCCTAATTCAGTTCTTTTTCTTTAAAATCGCAATTAAGTTGAATTTTCAGGACAGCAGGAGACCTAGAGACCAATCAAAGGATTATAAAGTTGCCTTGTCTTCTCGACACAAACAATATTGCATAATATTCAGATGTTACCACTTGGTTGCCGCCTTATGCCTGTAAGATCTTTTTATCTTCAAGTATCTGAGCAGATGTAGTCACCGCCGCCCCCGCCACACACACCTTTTAGGGGTGGCTACAGAAGATTTTGCCCTCAAACACTTTGCTCCAGAGTGGAGAGGTTTCTGGCCCTGTGTGTGTGCTCTCCTGAGGGCAGAGATCATAACTCATCCCCTCCCCCGGGGCGGTTCGGTGGGCAGGTTCTTTTCTGCTCTCCAGGCACATCATGAAACAGCATGCTGGCATGGCTTTTGGACAAAAATTTTCGATGTAACTTTGCAATTACATGGAATCTCTCTGAGAAAGGTCCTCCCAGATGCTGGCACGACTTAGTAGAGAATAATAACTTGTAGCCATAATTTGCTAGTCCCATTTGTATCCCTAGAGAGAGGGAAAGCCTTGATTTGCATGGAAGTGTAGGGATTTCATTCCTCTGGAGAACTGACCCTGGTTTGGGCCTCATTACCCAAGGTCATCTGACGGGACATAGCCCCTTCCTCACGGACCCCTAGGCATCAAGGAATAGCTGTCCGCCCCCAAATGGTACCCGGACTGGACAAACAGAGAGCTGCTCTGCTCACTCACTCCTCAGCGTGGCTAGGGACAGGCTATAAAGTTCAGAAGACAGAGGGAACTGTGGGGTTACGTGGGGGCTTGAGATGGCCAAGATTTCTCTTAAGCTTCTTGATTGTAAGTGGGACATGGAGAAGGGAAGAGAAGCAGAGATGTAGAATATAGTTGTGATAACAGTTGTCTGAGTAAACTATTACGGTATTACAACTGCCTTTCAACTCATGTTACATGGAGTGTTTCAGTACACACAATTATTCCTCCTTCAGTTATTCCTCAAAACAAAGAATAATGTTAACTACATATTTAGAACTGATATCACAATTGACTAGGAGAATCCAAGGTTTACACGGGGGAGAGAGAAAGATGACAGACTGGAAGGAGAGAAGCGAAATGGAAAAAAGAAGAGGACAAAACTGAAGTAAAGCACCACCTTTGGTGAAGGCATTCTGTAATTCAGAATAGGAAAAAAAAAAAGCAGTCAAAGGGTCTGACACGGGAGTGGATGTGGCTCAGGCGGTTGGGCGCCTGCTTCCCACATGGGAGGTCCTGGTTCTTCCCCGTGCCTCCTAAAAACAAACAGCAAACAAACGAGGAAGCCAACTCAGGGGAGCCGATGTAGCTCAGTGGCTGAGCGCCAGCTTCCTACATATGAGGTCACGGGTTCAAGCCCCCCACCCCAGGACCTAAAAAAAAATAAAAATAAAAATAAAAAAACTGACAAAACCCTGATAATAAGGGACTAAAGAGTCCAGAAGGGCTAACTGTCAAGAATCTAGGAATTCAGAGAAAACGACAATAAATTCTGAAAGAACTTTAGGTGATTTCTGGTAGAAAAGCCAATTAAGAAGTCTCTGAATCTCAAACATTGGGCACCACAATTCAAATACATTCCTAAAAGGAACTAAAAATGTTTCCAAATATTTGTGCTACTCCATGACATCTCCTGTAACAGAAGTTGTTTAGACTTAAAACCAACAGAGGTTTCCATTCAGTAGTCCATATCCCCTCCCATTTCTAAAGCTGCACTTTTCTCGCAGGTGGTAACACTCCAGCCATCCTGAACACCCCTCGGCTGCCTCAGCCAGTGCCCCCTACCTCTGTGGATGCCTGCTGTCCCCCCAATCTGGCCTCCCCTTTCCCCCCTGACTGAGTCTGAGGGGCCTCTGCATTTTCCCTTCTGTCACTCGCTCCAGAAACCTTCCTGGCACCTCTGACCTACCCTCAATGGCAGCCCTGACTCTCAGCATCCCTCCTACACGTCTAGCTCAGACCTTATTGTTCTGCTGTAATTGCTTGTGATGTATCGCTGAAGGCAGGACTTTATATTTCAACTCTATATCCCCAGGACTGGCTCAGAGTTCAGCACACAGTGCTGCGGGCTGCACTAGGGTCCAGCGTTTAGGAAGGGCTCACTCTGAATTTTTGAGTGAATGATTAATGAATGGACCTAATAATAATCAAACACAATATGTCTCAATAAACTTCCCAATAGTACAGTCTAATAATGTTTTTCTAATATTGCTATTTTAATCTTTATATGAATACAAGAATATGCACTACCAAATTTACAATATAATATTCTTCTTTATGGTATGGAACATTTTACAAGAGGCTTTTAATTCCTTTATTTCAACCAGACAGACAGCCTCTCGATACAAAATAAGAACACCCCATAATACATACTAATTTAAGTCAACAAAAAGCTAATCTGAGTACTGAGGATACATCTGCAAACAAAAAAGACAGTCCTGACTTTCATGGAACTTACATTGTAGTGGGGGGAGATAAGCAGTATAAAAATTATATGTAAGTTGATGATTAGTAAGAAAAATAAAGCACATTAAGGGGATAGTGACTGGGGGAGAGTTTGCCTGGCTAGACTCAGGGGAGGTTTCTCTGATAAGGGGACTTTTTTTTGTTTTTTCTAATATATTTTTTATTTTTTAAAGATACTTAGATTACATAAATGTTACATAAAAAATACAGGAGGGAAGCGGGTGTGGCTCAGTGGATAGAGCACCCGTTTACCATATGAGAGGCCCCGGGTTCGCTTCCCGGCCCCTCCTTGTGGGGGCAGGCCGGCGCGGTGCCGTGGGCTGATGCGGCGGGACCTCACAGCAAGGGGGACATAAGCAGACACAGAGAAGACACGCAGCGAATGGACACAGCAGCACAAGCAGCAAGGGGGGGATAAATAAATAAAATAAATAAATCTTAAAAAAAAAAAAAAAATACAGGAGATTCCCATATGCCCCGCTCCCAACCCCTCCCACATTTTCCCACAGTAACAACATCTTTCATTAGTGTGGTACATTTGTTACAATTGATGAACATATTTTGAAACATTGCCACTAAGTGTGGATTATAGTTTACATTGTAGTTTCCACTCTCTCCCACACAATTTTGTAAGTTATGACAAGACATATAATGGCTTGTATTTGTCATTGCAATGTGATTCAGGACAATCCCCAAGTCCCAAAAATGTCCCCATATTACACCTGTTTTTCCCTCTCCTGATAAGAGGACTTTGCAGCAAAGGTGCAAAGCCCAGCAGATCCCTGGGGACAAGTGTCTCAGGTAGAAGGAATAGGAAGTATAGTGGCCCTGAGGTGGGAGGTTTTTTTTTGTATTTTCTCAATTGTATTCCATTGGTCTATATGTTTATCCTTATGCCAGTACCACACTGGTGTTTTTTCCTTTACTTTTGTTTTCTCCTTTTTTTAAAAAAAAATTTTATTGTGGTAAAAATGTATATAACATGAAATTTGCCATTCTAACAATTTTTATATGTACAATCCAGTGGCATTAATTACATTTAAAATGTTTTGCAACCATCACTACTGTTTATTTCCAGAACATTTTCATCACCCCAAAGAGAAACGCCATACTCATTAAGCAGTAAAGTCCCTATTACTCTCTTTCTCCTGCCCCTGGCAACCTCTAATCTACTTTCTTTCTCTGTGAATTTGTTTATTCTAAATATTTCATATAAATGGAACCATACAATATTTGTCCTTTTGTGTCTATTTCATTTAGCATAATGTTTTCAAGTTTCATCCAAGTTGTAGCATGTATCAGAACTTCATTTTATGCTATTTTATGGCTGAATATTTCATTGTGTGGTATATAACACATTTTATTTATCTATCTGTTGATGGACACTTGGGTTGTTCCCACCTTTTGACTATTGTGAATAATTCTGCTATGAACATTGGTGTACGAGTATCTGTTTGAGTCCCTGCTTGCAATTGTTTGAGGGTATGAACCTAGGAGTGGAATTGTTGGGTCATATGGTAATTCTATGTTTAACTTTCTGAGGAACCTCCAAACTGTTTTCCATAGCAGCTGCACCAATTTACATTCCCATCAGCGATGTTGAGGGTTCTAATTTCTCCACATCCTCGCCAGCACTTGCTATTTTCCATTTTTGTTGTTGTTGTTTTTTAAGGAGGTAATGGGGATTGAACCCGGGACCTCGTATATGGGAAGCAGGCACTCAACCCCTGAGCCACATCCGCTCTCCTGTTGTTGTTGTTGTTGTTTTAAACAATTTATTGAGGTATATCCTTCATACATGAACGTACATAAACTATAAGTGTTCAGTAAACATCGTGAACTTACAAAACAAACATGCTTAACATCATACAGGACTCCCACACATCACCCCCCGACAAATACTTTGCATTGTTGTGAAACATTTGTCAACAAATGAAAGAGCATTGTCAAAGTTTTACTACTAACTATAGTCCGTATCTTACTCCCCTATACATTTTTTAAAAGGATTTATTTGTTTACTTTTATCCATTTTACCCCCTCCCCTTTTTGCTATTTTTGTGTCCATTCACTGGGCAACTCTCTGTGTCCGTTTCCTGCCCTCTCTTCTCATCCTTCTCCTCCTGCCTTCACTGGGATTCGATCCTCAGAACCTCTGATGTGGGAGAGAGGCGTCCTACTGCCTGCACCACCTTACTTCCTGGTTTTTCAGCATGTCTCGTCTTGGGTTTCCCATGTGTCACTCTTCTGTTACATCATCATCTTGCTGCATGGCTTGCAGGGCCTGGCAGCACACTCACACGCAGGGCCTGGGGGTCTCACCTGCTCAAGGGGTCTGGTGGCACACCCACGCAAGTGGCCCACGCGCCTTCTATATTTTTCTTTTTTTCAATTTTTACTGGGAGGTCCTGGGGATTGAACCCAGGTCCCCTCCATACGGAAGACGGACGGCCCAACCATTTGAGCCACATCCGTCCCCCTGCTATATCTCTTAAGGTTGACCAAAGATACTTAGAGTTACAGTCTTTTCCCATACAGGATGGTCATATAATAAATCAGACTTAGTTTATCACCAGCATTCTAAAAACCAGACCTAAGGAGAAAAACTAGGTCTGGGGACACATGCATAGTTTCTAATATAGTGAATGTTTAGCCTACCTGATTATCACAAAATCAGGACAGCAAGAATATTCACGTATTATTATATTTAATAGTAGCCATCCTAGTGGTTGTGAAGTGGTATTTCATTGTGGTTTTAATTTCCAGTTCCCTAATGACTAATGATGTTGAACATTTTTTCATGTGCTTGCTGTTTGTTTTTGTTTTTTCAGGAGGCACCGGGAACTGAACCCGGGACCTCCCATGTGGGAGGTGGGCACTCAACGGCTTGAGCCACATCTTCTCCCAATGAGTCTGGATTTTTGATGAACTACAAGGAAACCAGTGAGGCCACAGCAGTGAGAGAAGGGGCAAGTCATTAGATGTGAGGCCAGAAAAATAGCAAGGACCAGATACCAGGGAGACTTGTAGGCCATGATAAAGATTTTGAATTTTATTCTGAATGAGATGGGGAACTCCTGGAGGGTTGATAACAGAAGAGGGACTTTTGTTTTAAATGGTCACAGGAGCCCAATGAGAAGGCTGTGGCAACAATTTAAGTGAGAGCTGTGTTGGCTTGGACCAGAGAGCAGTAGTGGAGGAGATTGTGAGAAATGGTCAGATTAGGATATATTTCAAAGATAATGCTGAAAGGATTTGAATGTGGTTGTGACAAGGATGAAGTTTCTAGCTTGAGCATCTGGAGGATGGAGTTGCCACGTGCTGAGTTGGGAAGATTTGGGAAGGAATGGGATTGTGGGTTAGATGCTATAGACTCCCTGTCCCCCAGCCCCTTGGCCCACCTCTAAATTTATTTGTATCCAGGATGGACAGTTCCTGGATATACTGACAGCTTCCACCTCAAGCTCACAGGCATCCTCTACTTCCTTTCCTAGGAGCTCTCTCCATTGCTAGGGGAACTTGTCCAGCCTGGCTGCAGAGCAGGCCAGAAGTACTGGGACCTAAGTCCCCCAGGGGCAGCCCTCAACTGAGAGAGACAGGAGCGGGCATTGTTGGATAAATAACCCAGCCTCTTTCCTCCTCAGTGGGGCAATTCTGAGGTGCCTTCAACGAGATTCCTCAGAGGGTCTCCAGCAAGACTGAGCTTCAACTGCCCACAGAAGTCACCTGCGCTTCAATACACCGTTTATTAACTTTTCTCCCTTCTCTTTCGTACTTCCCTTACATCCTTGCTTGTGCCTCCAGGGATACCTTTTTGTATAAGTTAGTTGTTGCTGCATATCAAACCACCTCAAAACTTTGTGTCTTACAACAAGCATTATCTTTGTCTCTGCTTCTGTGGATCTACAATTTGGGCTGGACTCAGCTGGGCAACTCTCCTGCTGGCCTTGCCTGGGTTCAGTCATCCCACCAATCACCTGGCTTGATGGGGGCTGGATGGTCTAAGAGGGCTTCCCCTCACACCTCTGGTGATAGGTGCTGGCTGTCAGCTGGTGGGCTTAGGGGGCCTCACATGGGATGACTCATTTTCTTCCCATGCCCTTTCATCTTCTAGTAGGCTAGCCTAGGATTCTTCACGTGGCAGTCTCAAACAACGTAAGGCTTCTTGAAGCTGCAAGGCTTCAGGAGTCCTGGAGTCAGAAGTCCCACAGTGTCATGCAGTTCTCTTGTTCAAATCAGGTCGCAAGGCCAGACCAGATTCAAAGGGGGAAGAGACAAATCCCGCCTCTTGATGGGAAGAATATCAAAGTCACACAGCAAAGGGGTGGGCATACAGGAATGGGAAGAATTATTAAGGCCATCTTTGCAAGCAATCTGCCAAATTAAGTACTAACCTCAGTCCTTGTCTCAAGTCCTGCTTTTGGGAGAATCCAAACTAAGGCGGGGGTGGGTGGGAATCAAAGCTCTGGTTTGAATGTGCTAAGTTTAAGATACTTATTATAGAAACCCAAGTGGAGATTTTGCATTGGCAGTTGGATATATGAGTCTGGAATTCAGAACAGAGGTCTGGGCTAGAGACTTGGTTTGGGAGTCATTGGAATATGCACAGTATTTAAAGTCATGGACCTGGATAAGAGCATCTAGGCAACGTATGCAGATGAGAAGAGGTGAAAGACGGAGCCCTGGGTCACTCCTGTGCTGAAAGGTCTGGAAGAGGAGGAGCAGCCAGCAAAATCTTGGAGTAACAGTGGTGACCTGGAGGCCAAGGAGAGAGAGTTTCCAGGAAGAGTGATAAACCGTGACAGGGAAGAACATTCTATATTCTCTCCAGGTAAAGTGACTTAAGGACATTGTTCTTATGTGTCAACATTTTATATTTATCCTCATTGTTTTCTCATTAATTCACTTATAAGTTTTCTTTCACAACTCAAAGGCAGAGATAAGTAAAACATTTACTTTGGGCAGGTCTGTAAACATGGAAGGAGTTGAGAAGGAAGTCAAAGAAAAGCCAAGCCCTGAGGTTCAACATAGTACCAATTTTACTTGTTCTTACAGTCCTGTGAAGCTTTTCAGAACCCGGGGCCTCCTTGTGAGGGCAGGCCAGCCTGCGGGGCGCGGTGGGCTGATGCAGCAGGACCTCACAGCAAGGGGGAGATAAGCAGACACGGAAGAAACACAGTGAATGGACACAGTAAAACACAAGCAGCAAAGGAGGGGATAAATAAATAAATAAATAAATAAATCTTTTAAAAAAATAAAATAAAATAAAAATAAAAAGTGAACATTATATTGCTCTTTCATTTGCTTGTGATCAGGTATTACCACCCACCTCACCCCCAATACACCATAATCGTATTCTCCTGTGCTATTGACTTCTCGTTTTATTTTACCCAGTGTGATTTGGTCCCCCATCCCCACCCCAAATGTAACAACTTAACTTTTCCCCTCCACGTCTTCCTGAATTTATTCTTGTTATGAATTCTAGAACATAAAATGCCCTAATTTCCTGAATAGTACATTCTCTGCCTAAAAGAAAGAAAAAGAACCTTCCTTAAAACCTGGGGTTTGCCCAATTGTCTGCCCAATTTAAGAAGCTTTAAATATTTTTACAGTTAATAACTGAAACCTCAGAATACTTTTTTTGAAAAGACAAGACAAGCCCCACCTTTCAGTGGCTACCAGAAGGCAGGTGGCCCTCACTGTACCCCTCCCTCACCAAGAACCCTGGGATGACCTCCCAAATTAATATGTGCACCCAAATCCTTGTTATAGGGTCTGCTTTTGGTGGAGTCCAAATCAGAACAGCATTCTGAATACTTGGAATGCAGCAGTCAGCCTGAGGCCCTGAGGCAGCTGCCCTTTTCATGGCCACGTGTCCCCCACTTTGCCAGAGCTTTCTGTGGGATTGCCCCACTCGGCTGTCCTAG
>JAQZBX010049095.1:0-20017 GCA_029593785.1 Cabassous unicinctus | reverse complement strand
GTGGAATCTGACAACTTCACCATCTCTTTTAAATCTAGAAGGACCTTTATCTTTCCAGTTTCATAGAATAATGCTTTCCTGGATAGTTTCCCAACAGCACTCTTCATTTTTTCTCACAAGTTAGTGGGATCTGGAGATGACTGCGTTACCATGAATGTAGTCTTCTGACAAAGTTCTGTGTTCCTTTCCTTTCTCTCTTTGAATAAGGACTGGCTCAGATTTGCTCCTGGGGTATCACTTTCTTTAGTGATACAATTCTAAGTAAATTGTACTTGATACAATTCCTTAGTGATGCAATTCCTTAGCAATACAATTCTCTCTGTTATCTGAGCCATCTCTATACTCCTTTGATCATATACTAGAAATCTCTATGTAAAAATTATGTTCTTCTTATACAAGTAGAATCACTCTGAACGAGTGATGACAAGTTCAATCATTAATGACTTGACTTAAGACATTACCCGCTGTCATCATATTAAATTTTAGTGGATAATTTGTATTTCTCACATTTATCAAGGGTAAGTTCAGGACATCCCCATAAGGAAATATCTATGAACCCCACCCACTATATACTTCATCTCTGCTTTTATAGATACACTTTGTTCCTAATAATGAAACACATCATTACAAAACCTTGAAAACATCTATTTTTTTTTATTATCCTTCCTTCCTGGAACATTACATATTAGATATCACTGGCTTTGTCTTTTTTCTTATTTGCCCAATTTTTGCTTAATGGCTACATTCTTTCAAAATATGAGTTCCTCAAAGTAGGATTTGTCTGTTCTTTGACCATTGTGTCTCCACATAATTATTAGAATCAGCTTGCTATATTCCCAACAAAAAATAATTGAATTTGGGGGGAGAAGTGAAATCTGTTCAATATTGATTTTCACCATCAATCAACAAATTATATTTTGACATAAGTAAATGAATTTATGAAGGTTAGAAAACTACCCATATCCTATTAAGTTTGGTATGAGAATATTTTCGTATTATAATTTCACAGATCCTTTACAAAATAATGTTTTCCACTTGCATCTTTCATTGGATTTTTTTTTCAAAATAGGCAAATTGAATTATTGAGTTAAGTAGCTATTTGATTTAATAAAAAAATCACTTTAGATTAATCAGAAAAATCTTATATATAAAGCTGACAGTTCTTTATTTAAGTGTCTTGCTATCCCACTCACTTCATGAAAAACCAAAATCTAGTGCCTTGTGCCTACTCAGTACTTTGATGGCTCCTGCAGAGATAATTAGCTCTCAATTC
Source organism: Cabassous unicinctus (assembly GCA_029593785.1). Lineage (NCBI taxonomy): Eukaryota > Metazoa > Chordata > Mammalia > Cingulata > Chlamyphoridae > Cabassous > Cabassous unicinctus. The sequence goes on along the minus strand of JAQZBX010049095.1, from coordinate 18,744 downwards.
CCAAGTCCTTCCCCAGCATCCTGGGGAGAACTGTGATATATCAGAATCCCTTCATTCTCTGGGTTTTAGGGGGTGGAGTAGGGCTGGGAGGGATTTGCTCAATACATATCCAACTATATACACACTCAGCCTAGCCAGCGTACACTCATGGCTGCCCCCATACATTGATCACTGTGTGGAGCCTGAGAATGATTCTGCCCTGAAATCCAGACCAAAGCTTTCTGTGTTTAAAATGCCCAAGTCCATCTTGATTCATTTCTGTTAATGGACCAAATAGACAGTGTGCAAAAGACTTTCTTTCTAGTATAAATTTTTGCCAAATTCCCTTTGCTTTCACATGGCAATTAAAGTCTTGCTTCCTCTTTCATCATACGTGTTTTTCATCTCTTGAAGATGACATAGTGTTCACTGAATCCACTAGGTGTGGGCTATGGTATTATATTTAAAGGAAGTTTTGATTTTGGTTTTAACCTTGACATAGAACCACAGATATATCAAGGTCGGATATTTTCAATTTCAGTGTACTATATTTTTAGAGTAATTGTTTGTGCCAGCAATTTTTAAATGCAAATATTTTCAAAACCAATTAAAAAGAAATTATTTTAAATGGACACAATATTACTGCTACACAAGTGACACATATAATTAAGTAAGTTACTGAAGACCATGAGAGATTGAAAAATATTTAAGACATTTTCTGAAAGTGCAAAACAGTACTCTATGTTCTCTAAATATTGTCCTACCAATTTGAGTAACATTATTCTTGTCATTACCAATTTTAACGTTAAATTTTTATAATAATTTAAAACACATTTGCAACAAAAATTTAAAAATATCTTGTGCCTAAAATAATGATTACTCCCAAATTGTGTATATAAACCAATTTCAGCCAACTAACATATGCATGCATACATTATATATTTGTGTATATATATGTATACATATATGTGTATCTTTCCCCAACTGAATTGACCTTTAAAACATATATGAAAATATCAAGAAAAAATATCATAACTCCTCATAAACCTTGGCCTGTGGCCATCCTTTGTTATTAGTCAGTTGCCCTACATTATCCAAGTCTCAGGGGGCATTCTCAAGATATCACAAAAAAGCAAGTAATTTGGGCCATTATCAAGAGATCACAAACAAAACAAGTAACACAACTCCAGTTAAAGAGCCCTGGACTCTGGAAGCTAGTATTACTCTATGGTGCTATCTAAAATATCAAGTCCAGGTATGAGAGTTGAAGATATACTTTTGTTAGAAAAATAGCAATGAAGTTTCCTCAAAAATGACTTTGAACATATGATGATAGTCATCAACTGCTGTTAGATGACCAAAGCAATGAGGGTAGAATGTGGAAAGGTATTAAAAGGCACTAATCTCTCTTTTTTTTAATTCATCACATAAGAGCAGGAGATTTTCTTCACATGGTTAAATGAACTTTCATTAAAGATTATTGAGTTTCATTTTTTAAAGTATTAGCATAAGTCTTGATAAACTCAAGGATCTCTTTAAACATCACAATAAAAGATGAAAAAAGAGGAAAAATTTATTTGATGAAAGTAGTTTAAAATTATATGCATAAATTCACAAATTATAGATATATATACAATACTTTATATATCCTTAAAATTAAAAATGAAACAGCTTCTTGAACAATTGTATATTTTTCAAGACATGCAGAACTTTTTAGACCTGAAATATATGATTATACAGTGTTTTTAAATAACTAGTGATATTGTGAATAACTGATCATGAAATGATGGCAGAAAGTAGTGATATTGATAACCCAGTGAATGGTTGATTTTATCTATGATCTAATTTCCTGAATATATGGTGAATAAAGCTCAGCTTTCCCTCAACAAATACATACATATGAAAATATAGGCACTTGAAAAATAATCATAGAACTCTGTAATCAGCTAAATTAAAAAGTTTATATGAAAAAAAATGGAAACTCAAATATAAGAAAAAAATTTTGACCATAATGTAATTACAAGAAATTTATAAGAAACAATCTTATTTAAGGAGAGTTTGAAGGATACATAAGAATTATGAAGGACGAGGAAGTGCACTGTGTTTTGGGCCTGTGAAGAATCCTTTGGAGATGGGTAAAAGAGAACAGCCTCCTCAGAATGATTTCATATTGTGCTATTAGCATAGATTTGTATCTCCAGGAAGAGAAGCATTTTCATGTAGGCATCTGGTGTGATCACATATGTATTTTTATTTTGTCTTGGCCCTGTGGCAATGTGGATAACTCTTTCAATTGAACTGATTCTGGATTTAATGTGATCATATTAATAAATGAGTAGCATAAAAGTTGATGCAATTCAGAATTGAAATTTTGAAGTGCAGTTGGAGGGACATCAGTTGCATTTTTTTTTCGAACAGTATGCAGCAGAAATCTTAGAGTATGAACTGAAGACAAAAATTGATTTGGAGCTAACTCATATATGAGATATCTGGAATTAAAGTCAAAGAGCACACTCAAAGAGAGACTCAACTGTAGTCAGATTTAACTGGTTCACTCAGAATGATACAGAAAATGAAGGGAATACATGAAAACTTACAGGTTTCAATGCCCAATGATAATTTGTTTAGGGGAGTATTTTATATTTACCTACTTGCATTTATTTTTCTTCTTAATAATGAATTGTAGTACATGGCATCCAATGATATGTTATTGCTTCTTCTTACTTGGTATTTACCCTATATCAATTCCCTCTTTCTAATTAAACCTGGATATTATAAACAGTAAATCTGTGTTTCAAGATTTACATGATTATGGCAGCTTGATATTATTTATGAATTCCAAAAAGAGATATTGATTATGTGTGTAAGCTGGTCAGTTTCTCTGGTATAATATCCTTTGATTATAATAAATTCATAGATTACATTTACTTGATTAAATTAAGATAAGGGCTTTGGATCATCCATGCCAGCAGGGCATTGAATCCCCACTGCTTTGGTGGGCAGACACTCAAACAGAGAAGTAGATGCACAGAAAAAGACATGGCAGAGGAGAGAACTTGGTTTTGACTAGAGCCCTGGTGAGAGGTGAGCCATCCACATGATAGCATACAGCTGACCTTGTGAAGAGAGCAGAGCAGTTGAACCCAGAAAGAAATGAGCCCCAGAGAAGGAGAGATGATCCATGCCATCCTACAGCTGAAATTTGAAGAAACTGGGACTGTGTGGAGTCCTGAGAAGAAAGAGGAAGGCTGAACCCTCGGAACACCATCCAACAACTTGATTCAACATGTGGCAACAGACTTTGGTTGAGGAAGTACCTCTTGTGGTACCTTGAGTTGGACTCTTTAGGGACCTGTAACTGTAAGCTTTTACCCCAAATAAATATCCTTTATAAAAGCCAACAGATTTCTGATACTTTGCATCAGCACAATTTTTGGCTAATACAATGATAATATAAAAATGGAACTTATTTAAATATTAAAAAAACTGGATTAAGGTGTCTAGGCAAGAGTAACCATTCCACTACATGATCTAGAAAAAATGAATTCTAACATACTTTATCCCAACCTTTACCACAAACAATTTCCAGAAGAAAGAATCCTGCAGGTGTGTCTTGAGCTGAGTCTTTGGTATTCAGTTCATTTCTGATAAAATTCCTTCTTCCAAAGATGTTACATTCTTAAATTTTTTATCATAAACTTAAAAAGTAACCATTTTGAAATTTTACTCTAATTGTGCCAAATCTATGCTCTCTAATACATAGCCACAAGCTAAAGGTGACAATTTAAATTCAATTAATTCAAATTAAAATTTAAGATCCTTGGTGATGTCAGTCACATTTCAAATTCTCTATAGACACATGTACGTATTGTCTTCTGCATTTGGCCGTCCAGATATAAAGCATTTCCATCATTGCAGAAAGTCCTATTTGAGAATGTCACACTAAATCTTTTTTATAATAACTTGGAAATACTCTTTTTTATAGGACCATAAATTAAGAAAAAATAGATCTATTTTAGATATAAAAAGGAATTGAACTGTGAATCTTGTCTTCTTTCTAAACCTGCTGCCTGAATTACCAGTTTGTCATGCAACTATTTTTCTTTTAAAATTATGTTCAGGTTTTTTTTCTCTGCTTACATGATTTTATCTTTATTCTTAAGAATAAAATATTTCATTTTTTTCCATAAAAATAAATATAAAACAAGAATGGGTAAAATTACCTGTCTGTGGAGAAATTAATTTTTCTAAATTTCAAAGATTCCTCTTGAAATATTGCAGGCAAGCATAGGACTAGTGAGTGTTTCATGGTCATTCACATATCTCTAAACACAAATTACACCAAATTATTGAGTTTTATCTTTTTAACATTTTTAAACACATCAATTTCATTGATAAATATTAATAAAGCATGATTCCATTCAACTTTACAATCAATTGTATTCAGTGTAATCACATATTTGTGCGTTCATCACTTCAATCATTCTTAGAGCACATTCATTATTCCAATAAAAATAACAAAAAACAAACACAACTCTCATCTCTATCTGCACTTCATCTCCAAAACATAACTGCTCTTCTCTTTCCTTCTCTCTAGTATATTTGTATTTATATTTTGTAAAACAATCTTAGATATTGCATTTGATTTTTATTGTTTTTTATACTTCCTGCACATATCACTATACTTACAGTGAAATAATCATTATATCCACACTAGCAACCTGGAAGAGCTTTTGTGAGGATAAAATGGGAGTAATGCATGAGAAAATTTTGAAACCTACGCCACTGTACAATCTTATTGGATGACAAGCTTGTGAAAAGAAACAGTGATGATTATGGTGATGGTGATGACAATGGTGATGATGAAAATTGCAAAGGTCAAAGCCACTGTTCAGTGATGACTCCTGCTCAGACATCTATTAAATAGTCAGTATATATTATCTTATAAATATCTTGTAAATTTCAATATTTCTTTATATCTATTCTATTCATAAGGTACAGGGTCAGAGATTAAAATCACTAATATCTAGGTAGTGACAAAGCTAGAAACAGATCTAGTTTTGACCTCAAATTCTCTTCAGTGTACTTAGGCAATGAAGGAGAATATATCCACCACATTCTGAACAAAAATTTAAGTGCTCTAATAATCATTTTCTATATATTCTATCAAAGTAGCCATGTACTTGCTTATCTATTTAACTATTAATAGTGCCAATTATTCATTGTGGTATTTCATGTATTATAAGTTATAGAAACTCAAAGACAATCACATACACACACAAATACTCACTGAGTATTCTAGATCTCTTTATATCCTAACAAATTTATGTTCGCAAATCTAAGCCATTCTACATTACTGAAATATACTTTAAATATTATATAAGACTGCTAATTCCTAATTAAGTAAACTATATAAATAAGTACATATGGTCTAAAATGATTCATTTGAAATCTTGAAAATTCATGTTATGTTATCTTATAATAGACTATTTTGAAAAACTCTTGCATTTTATAACTGTAAGATATAAATATATAACTATATGATATAAATATGTTTAAGTATAAATCGAGACACTTATATTACGTTTTACTTTCACTAATGACTTAGAGGTATAGGAAAATAATGACTATGCAAAGAAATTCATACTTAATGAATTTGTGTGTAAGTTATATTTCATTCATTTTAGCAAGTGGGTAGCAATTGGAGGATATTCCTCATCATGAATGAATAGGCATGTCTACAGACTGAATTACAAAGGCAATAAAATGTGTATTCCTTTGTAAACAAAATGTCATAAGTAGGATTCATTTTGAATTACAAACTGAACAAGTTGGATTTTATTTAGATGCTCCAAAAATCACATTTCTATGATGATGTTTGTATCCTCATCCACCGTTCATTTAAGTAGGGCTGTTGTAAAGAATATGAAAAAAAAAACAAAACAGGCGACAAGAGGTAATAAGAGAAGAAGATGATGGAAAGGGTAATTTAAATATTAAACAATGAAATATTCATACACATTCTCAACTACTGTTGAGATCTCAACTACTGTGGGAGCCCAGAGCCCTGGGATGATCCCCTTAATTGAAACACAGCCCAAAGCATGTAGCCACAAGTTTAACCTGGACACTCTCTAGTTAAAATGTAACTAGCTTCCCTAGAGGGAAGAATGCACAGATGGTTCTGCAAACTTTAATCTTCTCAAGACTGTATACTCCCTTCCTTTTACAACATCACCAAACACTCCATTTGTGCGCCTCATGTAACTCTTGCAGAAACTCTTTTCTCATACACTATGGAATGTCTTTGTCCTGAAACCCCTTATATCCACCCTGATTTTCACATATCTTTGCAGAGTGTTATCTTCATTCTTTGACTGACCCTTGAAAGAGCCTCCTGTTCATAATTTCCAATAATTATCATGTTTAAACATTTGCCTCGTGCACTCTTTGGTCTTTTGCTTGTCCTAAAATGTGCCCTTCAAAGTTGTGCTGGAACAATTGGTAAGCCAAAGCCAGGAGACTGAAAGACTGACAACAGTGTGATCATCGGCTCTGGAAAGGGAGAATCCTTGAGGAAAATCCTGAATTGGCATATAACAACCATGTTGGGAGGGGTGGCTACCCTCCTGGATGAGTTGGGACCAAATGATTGTGGAACCCTGAAAGAATATGATCTTGCCCACTTGCTTGACTGTTGTGGAAGTCTGTATGAGTACAGGGATACTTTGACAATACTGATGGGTGTACAGTATATGCTGCAGGAACTAAATATGATGAAGTTTAGTGAAGATAGCAGGCATGCTACCACAGCAGAGAGCTGGATGTTGCTATTGGTGGTACAGTTAACTATAGCAGATTGTCTCAAGGAAGACAAAGAAATCCACCATCTGAGGGAAGAGTTAAAACTAGAATGGGATTTGTGTACTTCCATCTCTGCCTTAGTGACAGGTGTCTCTTAGCAAGTAGGTAAGAAGGTTTAGGATCTTAAGACCTAGAATCCCTGGAAAGAGAGAGGTAGTGATTTAGATGTAGAAATTACAAAAAAATCTTTAAATCTTGTTAAACCACTTATGCAAAGGAAAGCTAAATCACAGGTAAAACATCCCACACAAGCAGAAGTGCTAAACTGGGCACTTGTCAGTGAAACCATGCTTGTAAGAAAATATTCTAGTGGAGTGTTAACTGCGATAGGGAAAACATTCTAGCAGGAACTCTGCAAACCACTTGCCATGCTGGTGATGTGACTGTGGGCTAATTTGGCATCATTATATTGATGATATTATGTTAACCAGTAATAATCTTTCAGAATAAAAGGAAGCATCAGAGAAAATAGTATTTCATCTTAAACCTGGAGATGAGCAATCAATTGGAACAAGCTGCAAGGTCCTGGCTGCTCTGTCAAATTCTTAGGTGTTGTTTGGTTGGGTAAGACAAAAACTATTCTCTCTGGTGTAGTTAATAAAGTACTAAGTTTTCCTACACCATAAACACAGAACAATTAATGGCTTTTCTGGGTTTTTGGGGGGTACTGGAGACCCTTCATCTGTCATTTAGCTCATATAGTAAGGCATTGTATGTGTTAATCAGGAAAGGTTGTGCATGGGAGTGGGAGGACCCACAGCAGGCTGCATTTAAGGAAGCAAAGAGGACAATAGCACAGGCTCAAGCAGTAAGGGGTGTGGATACTGACTTATCCTGTGAATTGTATGTGGCCAGTACTGATATTGGCTTTGGTGGGATTTGTGGCAAAGACAACATTTTAAGTGATTTCCTTTTGGGTTTTGGTTACAATTGTGGAAAGGAGTCAACTTACAATATAGCCCCTTAGAAAAGCAACCATGTGCATCAACCACACCTTACTGCAAGTGGAGGACTTCATTCAATAGTGCCTGGTCACTCTGGTGGACTGCCATCCCTATCCAGGGGTGGATAGCAGATAATAGAAACAAGACAAAAACAATCAACTGTCCTGTGTTGCCCTCTGTGGGGGAGAGAACTGTGAAAGGGCTTCTGGGATGTCTGCCAACCATGACAAGTAACTGTCTATCATGTCCCGGCCCGATCCTCTAACACCCTTCTCAGGAATGTTGACGCAGATGCCTTCATGAAGATCTAGATCCAAACCACTGAGACTCAAGAATCGGCAGGATGTCTCCACAGGAAATGCAGACATAATGGCTACCAAACCCTGTGGCTTCTAGTCCAGCAGTTCCAGCTACCTGTCACTCAAGAGCAACTTGTGAACATTACCCAAGAATTTACTTTGTGCTCACTCTGACAACTGTGATTACCTCACTGGATGGGCTATGTTGGCTGAGCAAAAACTGCATTTGCATAATGGCAAGTGAAGTACATCAGTACCCTCCTGCTCTTGGAAGGGGTTAGGTATGCCTTCACTGCTGCAGACATTGCCTCAAGATGGTTGTTTAACTTCCCAGTAAGAAAGGCCAATCAGTGGGCTTCTATTCACTGCCCAGAAAAACTAAGTGACCTAGAGGGGTGCCAGACCAAATTGGCAGCTACCGAAGAACTCCATTTATGAGTCACCTCAGTCAGTTTTGGGCTATAGATCAGGATATTGTTTGGACTTTCCACCTACCTTATAAACCCACTGGTGCAGGTCTTATAGAAAGGATGAATGATCTTTTAAAGGAACAGATAAAAGGTGATAATGGATCTTTAAAACAATGGACTAAGAGGCTGTATCCAGCCATAACCCAATTAAGTTCAGAACCATGGGCTTCAACCCCTTCTCCATTTAAGATGCTAATAGCAGGACCAATGCAGGCATTATAAATACAAGTTAAAGGGCCAGCCATTCAACAGCTCAAAAGGAGAAAAAATAATTTATTGTTGCTTATGCCTGAAACTATAAAAACTGGAGAAAATGAAGTCCTTTGGCCATTGTCCTGGTCTATGCCGCCCCACTGTTTGTGAATCTTAAGACAATGGGGAATAAGAGTCACCAAAACATAGTTATAAGAAAGTTTAACAAAAAATGCCAGTAAAATCATTATAAATTATCTGGAGTCTCCTATTCCCACTGGACCTCTATGTTAATCTAGGTGGACTCTTCTTAAGGCTAAACTAGTTTTTGATGTCACTGAAGAAAACTCAGAAAATTTAAAATGGAAAATGTATGGTATTAGAAGTCTCCTCATAAAACTCCCCTACCTGGTACTTTGTTATTGACTAATTGAAATGTTTCTTACATACTGTTATACCAGCATAATCTGCCTCTTATTGTTCCCCATAAACATCTTTCTTTTTACCCATAATACCTTAGCTTATAAATTCCTGCAGTGGGCTTCAGCAGTAACTCATGCTCACAATTGGATCCAATGTTGGATTTGCACAAACCTGCCATCCTTTTGTGTTACTAGCCTTCCTTGAACTGTCACTCCTGCAAATTGGATGGCATGGCAGGAAATAACCCATTGGCAAATTTGGAACAAGACTTCCTCATTTAAGCCTGAAATCTAGTTGCTGTCCTTCAAAGAGACCCATATTTATATTTTTTCTCTTATAAGGGAAAAGGTGAATAAGTCTGAGCTTTTATTAGGATATGCCGTATATGATAGTTTAGGATCACATTGCTTCTGTCTGTATGGAATGACAGGTGAGAATCAGTAATATGGGTGGTACCCCTCAAATTGTGTAATTTCACTGTCAATATAAAAAATGATAGCCTTTCCCAATGGCAGGCTTATCACTCATCCACTGGGACTTATCCATTCCCTACAGGATAATCTTACTGTGGCACAAAGTGGGAATTGTGCCCTCATTAATGTTCAGTGTTGTATATATTCCTAATCACTCCCATATTTCACTAGCTCTAAATCATATGTAAGAGCACATTCAATACATTGATCAATTCGCCACTGACAACCTATATGACAGGTTTAATTCCCTCTCCTGGTCCTGATGACATGCCCAACCAAATTTGCAATTAGTGGTGTAATTTTTATCAATATGCTTTTATTCAGGCTATTTTAAAATTTCATATTAATAGAAACTTAATTGTGTGTTTCTTACCTCTTCCACTCAACTTTAAACCTGCATATTTTTATACGAATAACTTTTTCACTTTTTTTGCTTGATATTATTTCATGGTGTGTGTCTATATAAATACATGTTTCTGTATATTTATACAATATTTTTTACTCATATCTTGGCCACTATCAATTAAGGATTGTCATGATGAAATCTGCTATAACCTCCCTTTTGAAAATGTAGTGTTCTTAATTTTCTTTGTAGTGGTATAGATAACTTCTCAATAATGTTTTCCAAGTTTGTTTTACAATTTTAACTGCCATCATCCTGCAGGCAAATTCCAGTTGCTCCACAATGTCAGCAATGCTGACACTTATCAATCTTGTTCATTTTGACAATTTTAATGGATGCAGTAGTATTTATAAATTAGGCCTGATCAAACTTTGTGAGCCTTCAGGATCTCTCCATATATTTCCATTCAGATTTTTAGGATCCCATTACTTCTGAGTCAATGCCCTCTCTTTAACAGCAGATACCTGTAAGTTTGAGAAGTCATTTGTATTGTATATGAGTCCCACATGAATGGAGGTCTGAGTTTGGTTTTCAGAAATATCAAATATATGTTTTCTTTTACAGCAGATATAGAAGATTTCATGTCATTTATGCTGCATTTGCAGTGGAAATTTTAAGCTTTGAGGTAATTCTTCTCCTCCCTAAGTTTTTTCTTCACCCTACCACTCTCAATATTCTTTACTTTGAAAAATATTCTTAAATATTGAATATGTGGTTACCTAGAACCTTACTTTTTATGTTACTTGATTAAGAGTATCAAATAGTGATAATTGCATCATTATTGCCACATATTTGCAAGCACTAAGCACTATCTGTGCCCTTTTATACTGGTAGAAATGAGTCATTATTGACATTAAAACAAATCAGAATAGAGAACCATTATAGAAACTCCAGAAAATTTGATAAAATACATTTCTTAAATTCTTTTCCTCCAAAACCATGCTTAATCAATATCAGTCATGTTTCTGTAGATAAATAGAACCATAGATTTTATTATATATTATATAGTATATATAATATAGATGATATATATATATATAATACTATATATAGTATTATTAGAAATATGTGAAGGGATTGGCTCACGCAAATGTGGGAGCATGCAAGTATTAAATGTATACTGCATGCAGGCTGATTGGAAGCTTAGACAAGACTTGATGTTGTAGTATTTTGGCAGAGTTTCATCTTCTCTAGGAAATTTCACATTTTGTTCTTAAGGCATTTAATTGATTGAGGCCCACCAACATTACTCAGAGTAATATGTTTGCTGAAAATCAAATGAGAGTAGATTTAAACCTCATCTGAAAAAATTTTCACAGCAATATCTAGAAAAGTCTTTTAATAAAGAATTAGGTGTTTAGCTTCTCCAAGTTGACATAAAAACAAACCAACACATGTTCTTATGATAGGTGGAATGGAAATGCAAGATCTGCCACATCAGACTGCTGAATAAAAGATTTTTAAAAAATTAAAATAAGTGGTCACATTTGAGTTGTTTTATTATGCAAATTGAGCTGAACATCATTAACAGGAGATCCAAGAATATAAAGCAGAGCACCCTTGGGCATAGCACTAGAATCCTTGAGAAGTCCAGAGGTCATATTCCATTTTGGCCAAGTTCTAGGAGAATAAAGATGATACTCTATAAAAAAAGCTTGATAATAAATGGGGATGAATATTTTATGGAATAACAGGAGCCATGTTGAACAACATACACATCAGAGACAAGGTGAAGATAATTCCTAAATTGGGCAACAATGCTTCAACCAATTTGAATGGGGCTAGGGGTTCCTAGAATTCCTAGAGTGAGATTATAAGCACAAAACAAAAATCATAGACTAAGATATTTATTAGCAAACAAAATTGAACTTTATGTTTTAATAATTATACCACAAGATCAAATGGGATTTATCCCAGATGTGCAAGTTTGGTTTAACATAAGAAAGTCAATCAATTATAGACCACATATTAGAGAATAAAGGAAACAAAACAAATAATTATGTTGAAGTATAAAAAGCATTTGACAAAATCCAGCACAATTTCTGATTAAAAAAAAAATAAACACCCAGAAAGTTAACAATAGAAAGGGCATTCTTCACAAGCTAGCATATACAAAAAAACGATGGCAAACTTTTTATTAAACATTTAAAGACCTAAATCTTTCCCCCAGTTTAATATCAGGAACAGGTAAAAGATGCCGTCTTTCACCACTATTATTTAACATATTATTGGACGTTTAGCCAGAGGAATTAGGGAAGAAAATTAATAAAAGACATCCACTGGGGATCAGCTGGGGAAGGGCTGAAGGAGGGAACAGATCAAATCCTCAAAGAAGGGGGTTGTTTTAGAGACTACAATTGTGAAAATGTTCTTTAAGCAACTATGGCAGGGGAGGGTCACTGGAGTAGGATGTCAGTGGTGACCATGGAAAAAAGAAATACTATCTCTGTTGACAGATGACAGTATCCTATGTGTATAAATCCCCAAAGAATCCACAAAGAAGCTATGAGAGGTAAAAAACTAATTTAACAATATTACAAGTTACAAGATCAATGCACTAAAATAATTTGTGTTTCTATAAATCAACAATGAATAATTTGAAGAGAAAATCAATGAAACAATCATACATACAATTACATATAAAAGAGTAAAAATATCTACACATACATTTAAACAAGAATATAAAGGTTACATATAATGAAAATGTCAAAGTACTGGTGGAAGAAATTAAAGGAGATCTATATAAATAGAAATGCATACCATGATCATGGTTGGGAAACCAAACTTAATATTGTTAAGATGCCAATGCTATCTACGGTGATTTGCATATAATGTAATCCTGCTGACAATTCAAGCAGAATTGCGAAAGTTAATCTCAAATTACTTTGGAAACACAAAAGTCCTCAGGTAACCCAAACCTCTTGAAAAGGAAGAAAATAATTGTAAGACTCATAATTCCTGATTTCAAAACTTTCTACAAAGATACATTAATTAAAATTGTGTGGTACTGTAATAAGGACAAACGCCAATGGAATAGAATTAAGTGATTTTCGAATAAGGATACCAGGAGATAGGGAGTAGAGAGTGGTGAGCAGATGCTCAGTTTGGGTAAGATCTATGATAAAGTAGATGGGTTAAGTTTGGCAATGGACAAGGGTGATGGTGGTGCAACAAATTGAAAGGAGTTGGTGATACTGGAGTGTGAGCATGAGTGGGGTTGAGGATGGGTTGGTCAAATCAGAGAACTGGGGGAAGGCTGCAGGAGGAAACAGGTCATCTCTGCAGAGAAGAAGACTGTGATTGAAAATACAATTCTGGAAGTGTTCTTTGGAAGCTATGGCAGAGGAAAGTCACTGGTGCAGGATGTGAGTGGTGGGGGATGTGTGAGGAAGGGTTCACATGGAGTATGTTTCTATGAAATATGAATGTGTTCATGTCATCAAGGGATATTATCTCAGTGGATGAGATCCACACAATAATCAATAATATATTAAATTCCCATCCTATGTAGTTTCTGCTATGTTCTTTCACAGAGTGGCAAGAATTTCTAGAGTACCTAGTCAATGCCTACAAAAGGAAACAGACCAACACACCAAGCCTTCTTTATTAATCCTTATACTTATGAATCTTAAGCTTTTAAAATTGAAACTTAGCCTAATACTATCTATTTCTTAAGAATTACCTCCTGAAAACCTCCTTGTTACTCTAATGTGGCCCATCTTTAAGCCAAACTCATCAAATAAACTCTCTCTACTTTCCCCTGTCATGGGACATGATTCCCAAAGATGAGCCTCTCTGGCACTGAGGGATTATTACCAAGCACCAACAAGCAATGCATTTAGAAACACACCTTGACCAAAAAGGAAAAAAAATAAATAAAAAAGAGTTTTACTGTTAAGAGATTTCAAAATGAGTCAGGTGGTCATTCCAGATGTTCTGTTTATGCACCATTCAGGCAGACCTCACTAACTGCCACAGCAAACAAAGCTTCAAACAGGTGTGCCTCAGGGAATCTAGGAACATTCTGACACTGTAGCAAGGCACACAAAACCATGAAATCAGCACCCTATTGGTTGACTTTACCTTGGAATACATGATAACTGAGGTCCACAATATAACAGAGTTGGACTAATTTGCAATTTCCCTAATGATTATATTTCTACCCCTTTGATTTGAACTTATAATTAGCACAATATTCATTAAGTATATGTCCAAGAGCCTTAAATCTTTGGTGTGTTCATATGCTGGTTCATTCCTGAATCTCAGCAGATTTGCAATAAACACCTACCTTCCTTTTCATCGGACTCCCAAAGGACAACTAACAGAATGATAATGATGGTCATTGCCCATCCTCAAAACAAAAAGTATCTACAGTTGCAAGCAAAACAATTTCTTCTATCTGCCTTATAAGGTCTGAGCTCCCTTGCAATGTGAAGCAGGGCAGACATCACCACCCCAAAAGCCTCAAGATTGAGGAATGAACAACCATAAGATATAAGCCATGGACCAAAGTAGAATTATTAATATTGTAGAACCAGAAGAAATTGTAACATTTATAGAAAGATAGTAGTTACCATAGGTTCTCAGGGGACAGTTAGGGAAGAATGGGCAGAACATAGGTCACTTTTAGACTTTGGAAATATTCTACACGATTTTGAAATGATGAAGACAGGCCAATATACATTGTGACAAAAACTGTACCATGCAAAGTGTAACCATAATGTAAACTAACGACCATGGTTAGTAGCAATGCTTCAGTATTTGTTCTTCAGTTGTAACAAATGAACCAATGCCATGTAAGTTGTTATTAATCGGGGAAATTGAAGCAGGGGGAAGGTATAGGGTATACAGGAATTCCCTATATTTTCAATGTAAGATTTCCATAACCTAAATCTTCTTTAAAAATAAAGTTAAGAGAAAAAAACAGACCAATGCACCAAGCCCTCTATATTAATGCTTGTAGTTTTTAATCTTACCCTTGTAGAATTGAAACTTAGGCTAATAATATCTATTGCCTAAGAGATGCCTCCTGTAAAAATCCTTTGTATTCAAATGTGGCCTCTTTCTAAACCAAACTATGTAAATAGAGTCACTACCTTAAACTCTGTATGCTGCGTTATTTCTGGCAACGAGTCTCCCTGGAACTGAGGGATTATTATCATGTATTGACCAGCAATGCCTTTGGAAAAACTCCTTGACCTAGAGACGAAAATTAAATTCAAAATAATTTTTTTGGCTAAAGAGATTTCAAAGTGACTCATGATGTAATTCTAGAGGTTACAATTATGTACTTCTCAGAAGGATGTCACTGCCTCACTAAAGAAAGTCTCTTAAATGGGTTCTCCCAAGGACTCTAGAGAAATCTCAGTACTTTAGGCAAGGCACACAACCCCATGAAATAAGCACCCTTTCAGTGGGCCTTATCATGGATTATATAATAAACTACTTCCCCAATATAACAGCTAGACTCCTTTATATTTTCCCTGCATATGTTTCTTCTACCTCTTTTATTTGAACCTATAATTAGCACTATACTCATAAAATATATGTTCCAGAGACTTAAATCTTCAGTCTGTTTATATCTGTTTGAGTCCTAAATCAGCACACTTGCAGCTAATACCTATTCTCAAGTTCATCAGACTCAAAAAGGACAACTAGCAAAATGTTGATGATGGACAACCCCCATCCCAAAAAGCAAATGGCATCTAAAACTGCAAGCAAAATAGTTACTTCCAACAGCCCTGTAAGATCTAAGCAGTCTCTCCATCTGAAGCAAAGCAGAAATCAGCATAACAAAAACCTTATGATTGAGGAATGAACAAACATAAAGGAGAAACACAAACACAGGCCAAAGTAGATTTATTATTATTAAACAACAGAAGAACTTGTAACATTGTTATAAAGATAAAGGTAACCAGAGGTTTTGAGGGGAAGGGAAGAGTGGCATAGTGGGAACATGGGGACTTTTTAGGATATTGGAATTGTTCTGCATGACATTGTAATGATGGATACAGGCCATTATATATTTTGGCAAAACCTAAAATATTGTACAGTGCAAAGTGTAAAACATAATGTAAATTATAGACCATATTTTTTCAATTCTCTTTCATGATGATTTTTCAATATCTGTTCACCACTTGTAACAAAAGTACCATGGCAATGTAAGATACATTAATTGAGGGAAATGTGACAAGGGGTGGGGTATATGGGAATCTCTTGTTATTTTTTAAGTAAATTTTATGTAATCTAAAACTTCTTAGTAATAAAATTAGACTATTCAGAAAGGAAATATAATTCACATCATGTTTGAACATATTAAAACAACAGAATTGTTTAAAAATTTTTAAAAATAATGAAAGGAAACATTTGCTTTGGGCACAACATGAGGATGAATCAAGGTGAATTGAAAAGTCTAGATGACCAGAATTTACATTTGTCAGCAGGAGAAAGCAATTCTTCTGCTTAACAGGTGTTAAGGATATCTTGAAACCTAATCAAAATTCAGAGATTTACTGATTTCCAGACTGATATCCAATAACAGAAAACAATATGAATTAGAGTTGAAAGCTTTATTTTTGAGGATTGTACAAAGATGGCAATTAACTAACAGCCAGAGCTGAATGCTCTCACAAGAACAATGGAGAAAGTTTCAAAAGCTGTTCAAAGAACCCGCTTTGGTGGTCATCAGACCAGGATAGTATTATACAACTCCAAGGACGGTGAGGGACAGGAGACAAAGAAGCTGAAATGACAGGCATGAGTTACCAAGCATCTGTGGCAACTGAGAAGGACTCTCTTCCCCCACTTCCAGAAATTAAGCTGGGTTAAAAGCCCTGGCTTACTGTAGCCAACTGAGAAGGGAACAGACATCTTCCTCCCAATCAGCTACTTCAAGGGGAAAGGGAAGGGAGGATGGGGTGCTTTTCATAAGTGAATTAGGCCTACAGAGCCCACTTAGAATATCTGATCTGGAGATTCAACACAGGAACACACCAAAGCCAAGACTGAAACACTTCCACGGAAAGGTGCACCGATTATCACCATCTGCTACCCAGTCTGAAAACTGCCTGGACAAAAACTTCACACTCTCTATATCCAATCCCTGGGAGAAAATCTAAACTCCACGAGTGAGTCCCTATACTGATTTTGAAACCTTAAGCTGGGCAATTTTAAAAACTGAGAATAAGTTGAACCAAATATCAAAGATGAGCTGTTGAAAAAAAAAAAGAAAAAAAATAGGCAAGAGAAAGAAATTAGCCATCAGATTAAATACACCAAAATATTCAAATGCCTAGACATTAGCCAAAAATTATAAGCCATACTAGGGAACAGGAAGATATGGCAGAATCAAAAGAGCAAACCAAATATCCTGAAGAGATACAGGATTTATTACAATTAATCAGTGATAGTCATATAAGTCTCCTAAATCACTTGAAAGATTTTAAAGAAAATATTACTAAAGAAATAAAGTTCATTAAGAAGACACTGGGAGAGCATAAAGAACAATTTGCAAGCCTGCAAAGAAAAGTAACGGATCTTATGGGAATGAAAGACACAATCTATGAGATTAAAAATACAGTAGAGGCACATAAGAGCAGAATTGTGTTGCTTGAAACCAGAATTAGTGATTTCAAAGGCAGAACATCTGAACTGGAAAAGACAGTAGAATAGAAACGTAAAATCAATAAGATTAAGTGCCGACCTCTCATCAGAAACCAAGGAGAGAAGAAAGTGGTGTGATATATGTAATGTACTGAAAAAGAAAATCTGCCAGCCAAGAATCCTATATCCAGCAAAGATGTGCTTCAAAATGAAGGTGAGTTCAAAGTCTTCACAGGCAAACAAAAACTGATAGAATGCTACCTAAAGATGAGATTTTCAAGAGATACTAAAGGGGTGATGCAGCCTGAAAGGAATAAACAAAAGTGAGAGTTTTGGAGAAGAGTTTAAAAATGAAGATTATTAGGGTGGGTAAACAATAAGTCAGACAATAGACAATATAACAACAAAGAGCCGACGGACAAAATGGATGAAGCAATTCAAAGATTTCAAGTAGGCCTTCACGTCTATTCAATGAAACCTGAAAAATGGGAAAAAGACTTTTCTTGTGCAAGAACATTCCAGGAGCAGCAGAAAGTGGCACAGAGGATTAAAAAGAGCCAATCATCAGCAGAAGTAACGTATTTCTTGAAAGTAAATTCCTGACGATGTCTTTGAAAGAGATGAGATTGCTTCTGTTTGTGCAGCTGTTGCTGAGAAACGGAAGACAACTTCAACAAATAAACAATCATTATTGTGTCTGCTTTTGGGACTATAGAGACTGTAACTGAGAAGGAAGATGGCTCTATTTTTATCAAAGCCCAATGAAAGAAAGTACAGAGCATGAATTATTTAAATCTGTCTTTTAAAAAAATTATCATTTAAAGTTTTAATCATAAGGACATTTATTCTGGAGAAACAGGGCATAATTCCTGCTTGTAAGATAAGTTTTTCAGATGAAGCCTATAAATCTAAATGACTTTATTATCGTATAGTATTTGCACTATGCTTTGATAAGTTATGGTTTATACTTAAGAATAGAATTCTGAGCAAAATGTTTATGATGAATAAATTTAATTTAATCCAAATATATGGATGGATACATTTTAAAGACACAACTTGAAAAGCAAATATTTGAATAGTAAATATCTTGGTCAG
>JAQZBX010049094.1:0-20021 GCA_029593785.1 Cabassous unicinctus | reverse complement strand
AAGTGGGGTGATCAGTAAAAGGGAAACTTGATGAAGCCAGGCAACAGGAGCCAAGGCACTGGTAACATAAAGCCCCTGATTATGTTTGCAGGTATGTTGTCACCTTTTCTTCTTAACTGTTTTGGATTAAGTGATTGCTTCATCAGTTGAACTCTTTAGGTTATTTCATGACACTCAACTTTTTCCAAGATTGAATAGATTTTTTGAGGTACCAGGCTGGGGATTGAACCTGGGACCTACTTTGTAGGAAACTGGTGCTCAACCAGCTTTTTTGTTATTGTTTTGTTTTTAGGAGGCACCAGGGACCAAACCTGGGGCCTCCCATGTGGGAATCAGGCACTCAACCACTTGAGCCATACCCGCTTCCCTGTAATAAGTTTTAAAATAAAGAAGTGCAAGTCCTCCAACTTTGTTCTTTTACAAGATGGTTTTAGCTATTCAGGGCCCCTTACTCTTCCATATAAATTTGACGATTGGCTTTTCCATTTCTGCAAAGAAGGCTGTTGGAATATTGATTGGGATTGCATTGAATCTGTAAATTGCTTTTGGTAGAATCGACACTTTAACAATATTTAGTCTTCTGATCCATGAGCACGGAATGTCTTTCTATTTTATTTAAGTCTTCTTTGATTTCTTTCAGCAATGTTTTATAGTTTTCCATGGGTAAGCCCTTTACATCCTTGGTTAGAATTATTCCTAGGTATTTGATTCTTTTAGTTGCTATTGTAAATGGGATTTTTTTCCCTTGATTTTCTCTTCAGATTGTTTCTTACTAGGATATAGAAGTGATGACATGACCCTATATAGAAAATCCTAAAAAAAAATACACAACAAAGCTAGTGGAATAAACTAATTAAGCAAAGTGATGGGTTACAAGATCAACCACAAATATTAGTCATGTACAATTTTTTTTTGTTTGTACATAGGCAAGCTCTAACCTCTTCATATGATACTTCTAATATTTACAGGTCTTGGTAATTTTATTTTTCTTTATTTTATTTAAAAATATATTTTTCCAAGTTACTAACTTGCCTCAAGGTGAGCTTCTTACAATGGACTTCAAATCTCTTTTAGTGCTCATTATGCAAGAAAACTTTCATTTAGCTGGGTTGACCTTTCTCTGTCCCCTCTCTAAGGTTTATCATCAGCTAGTTTTCTTTGGTGAACCCTATTTGCCACCCATTTTTCCAGCTTTATAAACAATCTTTTTCCTTTCCTGAGACCTGAATTTTGTCTGGCTGTGTGATAGTATATCAATTAGAGGACAACATTCAGCCAGAGCATCTGAGAAGCTGTTTGAAGACAATAATGTATATCTTTGTCCCAAACTCTTCTGAAAAATTTTGTTGTCTTCATATTTATTGCATTTTTTTTTGCAGTGTAGAGATTAGTCTTGCTGTTTATATCTCATCCCACTCTTATCTATTTCTTTTCTATTTTGTTGTTTTCTTGGACTTTTGCATCAAGAGTCTTAAGTTCAAGTCACACACCTGAGACTTAATAAGCTGTGTGACCATGGGCAAGTTACTTAACCTCTCTGAGCTTTAGTTTCTTCATCTGTAAAATGAGGGAAATAATATTACCTACACCATAGGCATGTTCTAAGGATCAAATCCTATAATGAATGTAAAGCACTTAGTCCATGGCATGGCACATAATACTTGCTCATTAAGTATTAGCAGATATATTTACTTAATATCACAGTTTTCAAAGTGCTTTCACAGACATATAATCTCCACATATAAGAAAACATGTTGTATTAGTCAGCCAAAGGGGTGCTAATGTGAAATACCAAAAATGGGTTGGTCTTTACGAAGGGTATTTATTTGGAGTAGAAGTCCACAGATACCAGGCCATAAAGTGTTAAGTTTCTTCTCACCAAAGTTCATTGCCACGTGTTGGAGCAGGACAGCTGCTGACGTTTGCCAGGGTTCAGGCTTCTGAGGTTCCTGTCTTCCCGGGGCTGTGTTTCTCTCCGGGCTTAGCGCCTGTTTCCTCCACAAGGTCAGCTGTAGACGATCAGGCGAATGGCTTGCTTCTCTTCTCCTGGGGCCTTCTTTCCAACATCAGAACTGCTTCTCAAAAACTGCTTCAACTCTGTTCTTTGCCTTGCCTTTTATATTCGATTCCCCACCCACCAAGGGGTGGGGCTCAACGCCCTACTGACATGACCCAGTCAACGCCCTAATCATAACTTAATCATGCCCAGATTAACAGATCAGTTTACAAGCATGATCCAATTATATTTTTGGAATTCATAATTACATCAAACTGCCCAACTGCAACACATGTATTACGTTTCTCACTTTTTTGATGAAGAAACTGAGACTCAGAATAATGAAGGTACTTGTACAAAGTCACTACATCATGTCAAAAAATGGTAGAATGAACTCAGACTTCGAATCAGGGATGATGAGAGCAGGCAGAGGCTGTGCAAATTACTGGGGCCCCAGAGACCTGGATGGGGCCTGAAGCTGGACTATGCTGCAAATCCTGTGTAAAGACGGTTAGCTCTTGATAGGGAATTGTCCACCCTCGGCTGAACCTGCTTTCAGCAACTCTCCCACCCACTGAAAAAGGTTCCCATTAGGGTCAGGGGGATGGTTTGTGCAGGAACAGACTTCCTGGGGTCATCAACTGTCCTGGTTTGCATGGGTCTGAGGGGTCTCCTGGGATGTGGGCTTTTCAGTGCTAAAACGAGGGCACTCCCAGGCATACTGGATGGTTGGTGACCCTAGACTTTCCAGGTGGACACTGAAAAACTAGACCCCCACACATTTGTTCAGGGATGCTTGGACACTTTATTCCTCCTGGACGAAAGAGCTGCTTTCTAAGGCTGTGTTTGGCTAAGAGTACCCTGTGCTCGGAAAAACCGCACAAAGATGGATAGAATATGTACTTCCAGATTGGTGATGTAAACCAGACTATACAAGGCCAGTGGACTACCCCATATGGTGGCCAATAGCCATACCTAGCTAATGGGCATTTGGATTGTAATGTGCTGCAAGTGTTTAGAACCTAATGGATTTTGATGACTTAGTGAAAAACAATGAATGTACAATTTCTCATTAATAACTTTTATATTGAATACATAATATTTTGAATATACTGGGATAAATAAAAGACATTATGAAATTTCCAAAAAGGCAGTGGAATAGTAAGCCTTTTTCCCTCTACCAGCACCCACGAAGTTACCAGTAGCCGCATGCACGTGGGGAATGGAGAGACAGGAGAAGAACAGTACCCAGAAAAGCTGTCCTGCACATTCTCTATGAAGCCATTTTGAGGCAGTAAGTTGGTATCCGAGCCCCTTGCTACTAAAACCGTGGTCCGTGGTCCAGCAGCAGCAGCGTCAGCCAGGAGCTTATCAGATATGTAGAATCCCAGGCCCTACCCCTGGCCTACTGAATCATTCTGTAGTCTAGCAAGATCCCCGGTTGAGTCATGCATAGTAATATTTGAGAAGCTCTGCTCCAGGCTTAAACCCTGTGGTTCTTAAATTTTGGTGAGTATCAGGATCTCCTGGGGAACTTGGCATAAACACCCAGCCTCTTTCCTATGCCAATGAATGGAGGGCCTGTGTGTGCTTTATTAGCTCTCCAGGTGATTCTGATTCACACAGTTCCACACTCTGAGGTCCACTGGCTTAAATAATTAGCTATTTACAGCAGGTGTGGGTGGGCTCACCTCAACAGTCTAAAATCTACCTGCAGTGTCTCAGGGGCAAAGCTGGGACTCAAACCTGGGTTTGTTCTCCACGACTCTGAGCCTCTCAGTCATTCCAGCAGCTCCCTTACCTACAGTGGCAGTGAGGTCGGGTATGAGCCAGGACTCATAAACCTACCCCTCAAGATGTGCCACGCCTGTGAGTTCACCCTTCGTCTTCGTTAGCCTCTACCATGGGTAGAAATTGGTGGGAGGGGGAGGAGTTTGTAGATCAGAGGGAGGGCCTGGCTTTGCCCTGCTTCCTGCTCCCATGTACTCTGAGGTCTGGTCTGGTGGCACTCAGGGTAGAATGTAAGAGTTCTTCTTTGCTGGGCAAATGCCTTGGGGGTTGGCATGGGCAGCCACACCCAACTCAACTGTTCTATGCAACATCATAACAAGGATTTACAGTGGTGGGCCCAGGGTGATGGGGTGTGCTTAATATGAAAAAGGAAAAAAGGTACCGAAGTTATACTTCTCTTAATTTACAATTTGACTTTGGAGCTGTGGCAAATACTTGGGGAGCCCTTGCATTTCAACTCATTGGCCCACCTCTACTTTCATCTACAGCTGTGATGGACAGGTTCATATGCTCTCAGACTCGCCTGCCACTGGCACTGTCTCATGTCAGTGTTGGTATTCTGCCTGGGACTTTCTCCCACACAGGGGCCATCTCAGCTTGGAAGATTAGGGGAGTGGTTTAGTTTCCTAGGCTGTTTAAAGCAGATATCGTAAAATGAGTTGGCTTAAACAATGGGAATTTAGTAGCTTACAGTTTGGGGCTGAGAAAATGTCCAAATCAAGGTTTCATCAAGGCAATGCTTTCTTCCTGAAGACTGGCTGCCAGCAAACCTTGGCTCCTCTGCCAGCTGGCAAGGCATATGGCAGCATCTGCTGGTATCTCCCTTCTCTTCTGGGTTTCATTGCCTCTGTGGCTTTCTGTCTCTCTCTCTCTCTCTGTATTTATTCTGTTTATAAAGGACTCCAGTAATAGGATTAAGGCCCATCCTGAATGAAGTGGGTCACACCTTAACTGAAGTAGTCTCATCAAAAGAGCCTACTAACAGGGGGTTTACACCCACAAGAATGAATTATATTTAACAACATATTTTTCTAGGGTGCACACAGCTTCAAACTATCACACACTACCCTCTGGATCCCTAAAAGACATGTTCTTTTTATATGCAAACACATTCATTCCATCGCAATATCCCAAAAGCCTTAAGTCATTTCAATAACAATGCTAAGTACAAAGTCTCATCAAAACTGGTTCTAGGTGTTGTCTGTCCTGCGGCACAATTCCCCTAGGTTGGTGGACCTGTGAAACCTAGAGAACAAGTCATCTGCTTCCAATGTGCAAAGGAGGGACAGGCATAGGATAAACAGTCCCATTCCCACAGGGAGAAATTAAAAGGAAAACAGGGGTCATAGGTTTAGCACAATTCCAATACCAGCAGGGCATACTCCATTAGATTTCAAGGACTGAGAGTCACGTATGGAATGATGTTTTGTCCTCCGAGCTTGATGGAGCAGCAACCCCACCCTTTCCAAGTGCTTCTGCAGTGGCCATGCTCTCCCCAAACACTGGGGAGAAGGTTCCACCCTCTTTAAGCATTGGGATGGTGGCCAGGCTCTAAGGTCCACCCTTGTCAGCTATCAGGGTGGCAGCCAGACTCTCCATAATCCCCCACACTTCTGAGAAAACTGGAGTGGTAGCACCTTCCTGAACAACGGAGTAGAATGCCTGCCCTCTCTAAAGTGCCGGGGCAGACTCGAACTTTCCACACACATGGATGGGCCTGTTCTCCTGGCCCAAGAAGATGTTTTCAGTTCACACATCAGCTGCCATGGTTCTGCTTTTGAAATAATTTTTCCTTTCCTCTGGCCCTTCTCTATCCCTTTTAGTCCAGCCTGGCAGTGGTTCCAGTCATTCACAAAACACTTGTTGGTTTTGTATGTAGTACACAGAGGTTCAAACCATCAGACAAAAAGTTTTTTCATGAATCCTTCCTGGATGACTGCATTTCCAATCCTGACTTCCATGGAAATTGCTGACTGGCTCCATGCTCAGTTAAACCCTCACATGGAGCACTATTCTCTGGTGACTTCCTTTCTGGGAGTTCAGAATTTCCCACACTATCAATTTCAGATTTCTTTGTTCGCAGGAGTTCGGTTCTCAGCTTATATCTTTCCTCTCTCATTTCACTATAAACTGCAAGGAGAACCTAGGCTGCATTCTCCACATTTAGCTTGGAAATCTATTTAGCTAAATATCCAAGCTCATCACTCTCAAATTCTGCTCTCCATCTGACACCAGAACTCAATTTTACCAATTTCCTGCCACTTTAAAGCAAGGATTGCCTTTCTTCCAGTTTACAATAACACATTCATCATTTCTGTCTAAGGCTTCATCAGAAGTACCTTTAGCGCCCTTATTTGTATGAACAGTCTCATCAAAGCAATATACGCCTTTTCTATCAAGTGCCTCCTAGTTCTTCTAGCCTCTACCCATTACCCAATTCCAAGGCCATTTCCACATTTTTGGTATTTGCAATAGCAGCACCCCACTCTTCTGGTACCAAAATCTGTTTTTGTTTCCTAAGCTGCTCAAAGCAGATATTGTAAAATGGGTTGGCATTAACAATGGGAATGTACTCGCTTACAGTTTCGAGGCAGAGAAAATATCCAAATCAAGGCATCATCAAAGTGATTCTGGTGTTTGCCAGTGATCCTTTGCTCCTCTGTCACATGGCAAGGCACATGGGGGCATCTGCTAGTCTCTCCCCTCTCTTTTAGGTTCTGTTGCCTTTAGCTTCTTACTTCCATCGCTTTCTGTCTCTCTCTCTGCATTCCTTCTGTTTATAAAGGACTCCAGTAGTAGAATTAAGTCCCATCTTGAATGAGGTGGGTCACACTTTAACTGAAGTAGCCTCATCAAAAGATCCTACTTAAAATGGGTTTACATCCACAGTAATGGATTAGATTTAAGAACATGTTTTTCTTTGGGGTACATACAGCTTCAAACCACAGAGACAGCTCTTAACGAATGGGGGAAGGCCAGTGGATACAAACTTTAGATTCTAGTTTTTCCAGGGAAATTTCTGGAAGGCATTCTGCATTTTCTCAGATACTGGGGGAATGGGGGGTGGGGAGGAGGGGGAGGTGACTTGAGCTCTCCTGGCCTATAGCAATCTCAATAGTACACACGTATATTAGCTTCTCCTTTCCTGCCTCACTCTCTTCATTTCCTTACTCTTGCTTCCTTGGTTCATCTTCCAAATAAACTACCTGCCTCTAAAACCTTTTGTCTCAGGCTCTGCCTCTGGGGGATCCAAATCAAGAGAAGCACCAGCCCAGGTCCCTTTGCCTCTTTCTCCAACCTTTCTAGTGTCACTGACCATTCCCTTTGGAACAATCATCATGGGTTTCTAATCTTGTTGACAGGCTTTCCAAGCTCCAGTATGGTGTTTTCTGTCACACATCATTTCTTTCATAATTTGGCCTATGCTATAAAGACAGGCCAATGTGTAACCAAACTAGAGTGAAATCTCAGTTATCCGCCATCTTGGTAGACAATGCTGTTCGTGGGTGTGGCGTTAATGAGAATGTGCATGGCAGACCTCCAATGACTTCTCATACAGCTGACTTCCCAGCCTTGCTCAGTCTCCCTTGAACTGCACAGCAGTCTGGGAAGCTTCCACCCAACCTTCGTTCCCTCTCTCCTTCACTAGGGGTCAGACTTGCATCGCGGTTTGCCAGCTCTCCCAGTGTCTCCAGCTTCCTCCCTACTTTCCTTCAGGTAGGCACTTCCCATAATACAATCTGTGGATGTTGAATTCCCTTGGTATCTGTGATAGTACCCGGACTAATAGATGGAGAATAATATCCCTATATCCCTTCCACTTTCCTCCTCTCTCCTATTTTCCTTGTTTTTTGTTTTTGTTTTTTAATAACTTTTTCTTCAATTGTCTTCTTACTTCTTTGCTCTGCCCTAACCTCCCTATCATTGTCTTCCATGACTTTTCTTTGACCATTGGGATTCCCGGTAGTCACGCTCTGGTTTTGGGAACTATGTGGTTGGTATGGAGGAGAAGTACCTGTGCAGGGTCTGTACTGAAGGCCTGACTTTCCAGTGTGTGGGGTGCTGCCTCTCAGGGGGTTAAGTGTGTACCTTTGTATTGAAATGCATCAGTGAAGTGTGGAGTTCTGGGTATCCCTATTTTGATTTCGGTATAGGGAACTAATTTTTTCTTTTCTATTTTTTTAGGAGGTACTGGGGATTGAACCTAGGACCTCAAACCTGTGAAGCAGGTGCTCAACCACTGAGCTATACCCACTCCTTGGGCACTAATATTCTTGAAATACCTGCTAAAGGCCAAATGCTATCCTGGGTGAGATAGTCATCCCCCTTTTTACAAAATTAACTTTATTGAGATATAATTCACATAGCATACAGTTAATCAATTTAAACTGTACATTTCAATTGTTTATAGTATATTCACAGATGTGTGCAATCATCACCATAGTCAATTTTAGAACATTTTCATCACCTCAAAAAGAAATTCCATACCCTTTGGCTATCACTTCCCTTTTCTCCCCACCTAGGTTTCAGCAACCACTAATTTACTTTCTGTCTCTGAAGATTTCCCTATTCTGGACTTTTATATAAACGGAATCATATGCTATGTGATCTTTTGTGACTGGCTTCTTTCACTTAGCATCATGTCTTCAAGATATCCATGTTGTAGCATGTTGCAGTACTTCATTCCTTTTTGTGGCTGAATAATATTGCATTGTACAGATATTACACATTTTGTTTTTCCATTCATCAGTTGATGGACATTTGGATTGTTTCTCCTTTTTGACTATTGTGAGTAGAGCTGCTATACACATTTGTAGACAAGTTTTTGTGTGGACATACATTTTCATTTTTTTTGGGTATATACCTAGGAGTGGAATTTCTGGGTCATGTGGCAACTCTATGTTTAATCATTTGAAGAACTGCTGGAATGTTTTTCAAAGTTGTGGTAACATTTTACATTCCCACCAGCAGTGTATTCCAATTTATCCACATCCTTTGCCAATACTTACTATTATCTGATATTTTGTTCCTAACCAACCTAATCGAGGTTCACCTATTTTTTCACTTAATCCTTATGACCACCTTGAGACAAAGGGGGTATTATTCCCATTTTATAGACAGGAAGACTGACGCTTAACCTTAGATGACTTGCTCAGGCCCATGAATTCATAAATTATGTTTGAGTTGAAGAGAACAAAGTGTTTTATAGAAATGTTTTTTGATTCTTCCCACTGACCTATGGTGAGCATATTATTCCAGTGGTAATAAATATGGAAACTGAGGCAAGGGGAGGCAGTGACTCTGACACATCCAAGATCACAACTGGGAGGACCTGAGCAGATGCATCAAAAGGAACTGGTGTCAGAGCATACTTTGCAGATTTAGTTTTGTTCTTGCCTGATCTTTGAATATGATAGGCCCAAGGTGAGTTGAAAGACGAAAGTTTCGTCCAGCCACAGAAAGACTACGTGTGTGTCTGGCTGATCAGAGCCAATTCTCTGTTCTCTGCACACCGGGGTTTTAAAAATGCATGACAAACCATACTTGCTCAGTGATAATGTTTTATTCGGTTTCATGTGGTCCTCTGAAGCCTGCTCTATCATTAGAGACCCTTTCCAAAGGTGCCATGTGAGAAATGGCTCGACACCCAGAAAAAGGGCACTTTGTTGCTTTTTTTAATCTGCCGTAAGCAGTCTCATTTGTACAGATTTGGTTCCCAATGATCCTGTTCTGACTTTCATCTGCTTCCTGGGCCTGGGTCAGACATACAGTTACAAAGATATCAGATTCTTTACTTGTTTTGAGCTTCATCCATTTCTAGCTTGGCCAGGGTTGGCAGGTGGAATCTGGGGCAGGTTCCTGCATTCAGGGTCCTTCTAGGCCAGACACTCACGACTTCTTGTGGAAACTGGTTCAAGGAAGAGTCAAAAGAAGGGGCTGCAAATAAGGGGGCAGGCTCCCAGGAGCTTAGCATGCCCTGGGAGACTTCAGGAGTGTAGTGTGGGCGGAGTGGTGATTAACTAACAGACTGTTTTGTTCCCATTACCTTTGGCTGGAGGAGAGAGAGAGGAGTGGGGAGAGAAGGAAGGAAGCAGGGAGAAAGAGGAAGAGAGAATTTCTCTTAGTGAAGAGGAATTCTCAAGCTGTCTTAAGAAATTATCTTTAACCATCCACCTATCCAATTATTTGCTCATTCATTTATTCATTTTTCACTCAGATTTTTAATGAGCACCTACTATGTGCCAGGCACTGTGCTATGTTGTGGGTCTATTGCAGTGAACAAGATACACACAGCCCTGTCCTCATTGGCCCAATGGTCCAGGGGATTTATGGATTTATGGAACAATGCTTAGTTTTATGCAAGACACACAGATATGGGTAAATAAATTCCATCTGGAGCTTGTCCTTTAGAGAGAAGCCTTGCCATTTAACAAGAATACTAAGTAATCTTAACATTATTTGTAGTGAGTATGTTATTTTGGTTCAGCACCTTTCCTCTCATTTCTCCTGTTAACAGACCCCAACTCTTGGTGTGGTATCTTACATCCCCATGGCAACGGGTCTAAAGCAAAGGACTGTGGCCTGAGCATAACCCTAGGATTTTTCCCTAGGATTTTTTATCCCTGGTAATGGTGCTGTAAGAGTGTGGTCCTAGAGCTACATCTCTTACATGGGGAGAATTCTAGAGACCAGAGCTGACAGGCAGAGGGAAGCAGATAATCCAGAGAGAGAAAGTTGGAGGGGGTGGGGGTGGAGGTGGGGGAGGTTGGAAACTATGAAGGAAGAATTAACACTGGTGGCATTCAATTTCCTAAGATCTTCAGAATATCTCTGGTTCCCTTAGCTTTTCCTTTTATTGGGAGAGCTGCTTACTTGCCAGTCCAATAAATATTTTTTAAACAAGTTCTCTTTGGGCTTCTGTTATTAGCAACCCAAATAATGCTCCATGTTGCTGCCCCCTGGGTGGTTATTCTGTTCATACCCCACACTCCAGAACCCTTCTCCTGTTCCCTGCCCTGCTCTATGCCTCGTGAATCTGAATTTGATGGACTGCATTACTGGACTCCTTTAACTTGGACTTCTGGCTGGGTGTGGCCATTGGGAGGGTGGGAGGAAAAGGAGGTTGGGGTGTTTCTCCAACCTGTTCCCTCCCTGCTGGTTGCCAGAAGGCAGAGGCTTGTTCTGCTGTTGCCACAGCTCCTGGGGGTCGAGCCCCTGTGCCACGGCTCAGGCTCCCCCTGACACTGGTAACACTGTTTCTAACACTTGCCCTTTCAGGTCAAAATGCTGTTTCTAACACTTGTTCTTACAGGGCAAGGGGCGTTGATGGCCTCTGGCTGTCTCTAGTCCTGGGGCTTCACCATCATTTTGGTTCCCTTGTCCTTCCCACATCCCTTCATCAAATCCTCTCCAGTGACTCCATCAACAGCATACTCTGAATGTTCTCTGGGATGGGAGTCTTGCATTCTTGTTCTCCCTCCATCTTTCCCTTGGGCTCCTCACTCTTATTAGGATTGTGCTTATAAATGGCATCTTCTTCTTCTTTTTAATCTGGATGGTGGTGATCTCTTTATTCCCTCAGTGACCAATACAAGGGCACCACGGACACAACAGGGGCACGATAGATAGGGGTGAAGGAATCGGCATCTGCCCCAGGCCCTGGGCTAAGATGGCCAAGGTGAGGGGGGAGTCTTCCCTCCCCCTCCCTCCCAGCAGTCTGTGCTGACAGTAATGCAGTCTGAGTCAACCACCTTCCCTAAAGCACCAGGACAGCAGGGAAGAAGAAAGTTTCCAGGGCAGGGCCACGAAAGTACCTGTGGCAGCTAAGGGTGGGCTCTGAGCTTGGGAGACGATTGTGTGTAGTGGGGAGAGGGCACCTGCACTGCTTAGCAAATGGGGCATAGCTGCCGAGCCACAGGACCCACCTGGGGTAGAGGAGACCAGGGCTTCAGAGCACCAGGGCCTGGAAAGGGGACTGGGGGCCATAGCCACCTTCCCGGCAGCTTTGCCTTGGAGCAGAGCCTTGGGGCTTGTGCTCCCACCTGGAACAGGCTTTGGAGCAGAGCTTCCGGCAGGTCTGGGTGGAGGGCTGCCCCTGGCCTGACCCACCCCACGTGTAGGCATCTTGCTGCACCCCAAGGGCCTGGTGATCAGACCCTGGGTCGCTACTAGCCTGGTGGGCTCCAGGAAGACGCGCTACCCCTGGCCCGAGAAACGGAATGTGTCCGGGTCAAACAGATCCCCGTTGACCCAGGGGAATTTGTCCCTCACTCTGCACAGGTCAATCCAGGGCTCGTTCCGTGTGATCTTGAACATGAACTCCAGCTCCTTTTGGCTCTGAATCACAGCCAGCAGGCCTCGAGGGTGTGGCAGTATTGCCTGCCCAAGTTCCAGGCTGGCGGTTCCACATTAAAGATGTAGCATTTCTCTCCGTGTAGCAACCAATATTCCAGACAGGGAGCTTCCCACTCGCTGCAGGCCTTGGAAGCCAAGACGCTCGTCACCACCAGGAGGCCCCCAGCTGGCCTGCCCTGATCGCCCGAGCAGCCCCTCGCTGCTGCGGGCTCCTGCGCTGCGGTGCGGGGCCCACCGCGACTGGCACTCGGCGCTCTGCGTTCCCTGCGGGCCCCTCCGGGTGGGCGAGGGCTGCGGCTTGTGCAGGCCGAGGCCTGCTCCCCTGGCCTGAGCCGCTTCGCCCCTTCGCCGCCTCCGCCGTCAGCGTGCGCGCCGCGCCTCCCATTACAAACGTCTTCTGATCTTGGGGTATGACGGCCCTTCACACAGAATCGAGTCTCTTAGTTGGCTTTCTCCTTTGTGTTTCCTCTCTTTGTTTTCCTCTTCCAACCTCTTCCCCCTTTCCCAGGCTCCACTGATCTGTGCCTGCAGTAGGAATGTGCAAGTTGAAGGCCGAGGTCATCAGCCCCTCTCAGCTTGGTGTGCACAAAGGGTAGCTGAGCGCCAGTGGGAACAGGAGGGAGGCACTAACAAGCCGGGAAAGAAGGAAAGCGGGGAGCGGAGATACCACGCCCCAAGAGTGCGCCAAGCCTTACATTCCGTGCTGGGGATTCAGAAGGAAAGCCACCGCCTGTGCCCTCAAGGCGCTCAGGTAGATCCCGCAGGGCAGGCTGACAGGTGAGCGGTCAATCTTGTTGTTAGCAGGCCCTGCGGTGAGAACGGGTAGCAGAGGGCGCTGTGGGGATGCTCAGGGAGGGGCTCCTTGCGCAGATCGAGGTGGGGAGGGTTGGCGAAAGCCTTTTGGAGGAGAGCTGGGCCCTGAGGGGTGAGCTGGAGTTTGTCACTCTTGTTATATTGTGGTTGTGATTTTCCAAGTCATGGGCAGGTGTGCAGAGCATTCCTGTACGTCTAAGAAGTGCAGGGGCTGCAGCAGAGGCTGTGTGGAGGAGAAGCAGAGGAGAGGGCAGGAGGGGGCTTGGGGCCAGCTCAAGGAGTGCTCCTTTATGCTGACAGTCTGTCCAGCTGGGAGCAGTTGATGTTCTGCTAGCAAAGCATAACCCATTCTCTACAGACATGGCGGACTGAAGAAAGAGCAGCCTGGGGCTCACGTTTCCCTTTCTCAAGGAATATTGAAATACCACATTTCCAACATATAAAACCAACGACATTCCCTTGAGTGAGTCCACTTCTCAACACATAGCTATTCAAAATGTCAGCACACAAACCACCTCCCCTCCTGAACCCAAACCCAAGACAGGCTTGCAGGGCAACGCAATGATTTTCTAGCTTGCTTGCTTTCCTTTTTTTCTTTTTTAAGTTCGGGAATGACTCACAGTTCTTCAAGTGTGCAGTATAGATTGCATGTCTAATTTATTCAACTTGCCCAGAGACACTTGAGATAATTACAGTGGGAAATTCCATTTTCTAAAAAAACCTAGATGTTGAGAGGATTATTTTGCCAGATTCTCCACGGGACTCTGCCCATCCCCTGTGGAAATAAAAGAGCACTCGATATTCCTGCTGACACGATTCTGAGGCTCAGTAGCCCAACTTTTTCAGTGTTTCCGGAGATTCAAGCTAGACGATATAGTATGCTTGATAAAATTCAACTTAGGAAACATATAACACCTTGAGATATATCTGGTAATTTCAAGCCTAATGTTCTTCTTCTAAATTGCCAAGTTTCAAATGTATGAATGTTGGAAGCGGACTGCTGACTGGAATAGTGAGAAATTTTAAAGAAATATACTATTTTTATTTTTATTTATTTTTCCATCACTGTAAACTTTGAAGTATAACAGGAAAGGACACAGGTCATGAAAGTCCAGCTCGGATTTTTCGCTAATTGGTTCACAGTCCCCTGATCAAGAAACAGAACATTGTCAGCAATACTCCAGGAGCCCCCTTAGATTCCCACCTCCCCCATTTCCCACCACCCACCGAGTAGCCAGGTCCTGAGTTCCAGCACTATAGATTAGTTTTGCCTCGCTTAGTATTACATTTGTGAGATTCATCCATGTTGAGCATATTTGTTGCTCATTTATTCTCAGTGCTGTTCATATTCCATTGGATGAGGATAGCATAATTTATTGATCTAAACTGCTGTGAATGACCATTTGGGTTGTTTCTGGGCTCTGGCTATTGTGAATAGTGCTGCTGTGAGCATTCGTGTCCGTAGCAGATGTGATTTTGCACATTTAATCTCACTGTTACAGGGCATCTGCCATGTGATCTCTTCTGGGCTGACACGGGGTTGGAAAACAGGGTTAGGTAAAAGGTAGTGAGAGGTGAGGAAGAAATGGGGAAAAAGACAATATAGAGGAATGGGGGTGAGGTAAGGTGAACTCTAGAATAGGAAGGAGGCAACCTAGAGAACTTGATTGATTGATAATTCTTATCACACCTTGATATAATGATGACCACTTTACTGATGAAGGAAGCGAGGCACAGAGAAGACAGTCAAGCCCCTGGTAGTTATGTGCAGAGCTGAGGCCTAAATCCAAGCCTCTCTGATGTGACATTCATAACCTTTATGCTTTATTTGCACCCAGGATTGTGCATAACATTATGCCTGCCTTTCTAACCCCTTAGGGTTACTAGAAGATAAATGAGTTGATATAAGTAAAAGCTTTGTAACCAGTGAAGAGTTATACAAATATGAGCTAAAATTTTTCTGAAGTATCTTACAGAAATGTTACTAAGTTTCAACCATGAAATACATAAATTCACTTATAAAATCGTAGAACTGGGAGAGATGTTGGGAGATCATTTGGTCCCTGTCTTTGTCCTCAAACAGGTGAAATCTGAAACGAATCCTTTTCTCCTGGACAGTGGCCAGACTCTCCCTTGGTAGTCTCCTATATTATCATTGCGATGAGGACACCATCAATGAATGTTGATTTCACAGTGACTTTGGTTAGAAAGTTAGTATCAGTAACTTATAGCACTCTGGTGAACTGAGTATTATGAATGAAGCTTCTGGATGTACCTAATCTACCCAAAAGACATGGTTTGAGCTCTGGCTCGATATATGTTACTCTGTTTACCCAATCTGCAGTTAGTGATTTTCTTTGCCGTAAGAAGTGGTGGAGAGGGAAGCAGATGTGGCTCAAGTGACTGGGCTTCCGCATACCACGTGGGAGGTCCTGGGTTTGGTTCCAGGTGCCTCCTGGAGAAGGCGAGCTGGCACGGTGGGCAGGCACGGCGAGCTGATGCACCAAGATGATGCAACAAAAGAGACACAAAGAGGAGAGACAATGAGAGACAAACCAGGCAGCTGAGGTGGCTCAGGTGATTGAGTGCCTCTCTTCCACATGGGAGGTCCCAGGTTCAGTTCCTGGTGCTTCTTAGGGAGAAGACGAGCAGACACAGAGGGCACACAGTGGGTGGACACAGAGAGCAGACAGTGACTGCAGACAACGAGGGGGTGGGGATAAATAAATAAAATAAATCTTAAAAAAAAAAAGAAATGGTGAATAGAGGATTCTAAACTAAAGGTGGGAGACCCGAGTGCTAGAATAATTTGGATGCAAAGTAGTTGGATGAACTTGGATAGTGATTGGATAATTTTGAAGATCATTCATCCCATTTATAAAGCCAAATGTTTGGGCTAGAGGACATTTCAGTTCCCTTTCAGCATGGACAGGCTATGCTCCATTATTTGGGTTTTAGATGCTTGATGTCATTTTGATAGAGGACAGAGTACTTATAAGTAGCTGGGAACTGGGTAGCCTTTGATGACCAGTAGTTAATAAAGTGGAGAAAGATTTACCTGAATAGCTGAGCTCATCTTTCACTCTCATGCCAACACTCTGCTGACTCCACTTCCTTGGTTAGCCCTGGGTTACTATAAATTAAGCTAACTGCTTTTTGCTTGGGAATAGTGCTCTATAAATCAGCACTGGAGGAGAGTGACTTTGTCAAGAGTACCTTTTGTGGGATACTCTAACCATTGGAAAGACAACATATTATCTGGCAACTGCTTCTGAATATTAGTTTATGCCTTGGCAGTTGTTTTCTTAATAATCCAAAACTGTCAAGGAAGCAGAGCCCGTGTAGCTTGGACGTGTGCCCTGCCTTCTTTGTCTGGTAGAAGCTTATACATCATGCTCTCCTTTCTTTTCACCGCTGAACCCTCCTTTCAGTATGTGGCACAATTAAATTAGCTGACCGATTCCCAGATAATTAGATCATTAAACTACCCTCCCTCCCTCCACTACCTTTTTTTTAAAAGCAATGAGTCAATTTGTCTAAAATTAAACTGTATTTTAGTGTGTGCTTTAGGAATGTCATCCGTATGACTACAGAATATGGGCTGGCCCAGCATCTGTGAGTTGATGTATATTTTCGGCATTGATGTTTAATCAAACAAGCCCCTATACTTGTAATAATCAATTTTTTTGGTTTTAATTATCTAGTTAAAAACATAGAAGCCATCTCTGTGACACCTTGAACATCCACATTGTTAAAAAAAAAAAAAAAGAAATAAAAGTAGACATTTCTGTGCCATCTGTAGCTGGCGTGCTGAGCTTGAGGAATTACTGGAATTCAAACAGTAATTATCAGATGGCACCTCCACACCTCTCCCCCCAAGCCAACACATTAGTACTAAGTTCAAAAGAGACCTAAGACTCCTATACATCTCTAGAACCTTCTTGGATTTACCCACAAGTAGGAAAGAAAGGTAAAGTTATCTTCAATTTGCCGTTTTCAACTGACAAAGGCTCAGCAAATAATTGTAGTGGCCTGGGTGTGATCAGCAGCAATTAGGTCATTTTAATGGGAACGAGGGTGACAGACTTAATCACCTCTCTGTGGGGAAAATGTCCAGGATTAGGCAGTTCATTATAGAAATGGAGACTTGTTGAGAAAGAACTCTCAAAACAGAAAATGGATTGCTGTTGGTTATGTACATGCTGCTTCCAGGGAACAGCTTCTCCTCAGGATGCCTCGGTTCTGCTGAAGGCCACATCATGCCAAGAAATCTGGCCTCAAAGGATTTAGTGATGAGGCATTTCCTGAGTAGCCAGGACGCTGGGGTTTTCAATGCACCAAGAATGCTTCAGGTTGAGAAGAGAGGTGAGCAGTGTGAAGAGGGGTGAGCAGTATAAAATTGACATACAGATGTTAGATGGCGTTTCTTAAGCTTTCTAGTGACTTTCTATATTTGTGGTATAGAATTCAGGTTGTTGACGTCAATTTAAATGAAAGGACACAGTATTTCAAGCTAGAGTAAAAGAACTGGTTGTGAAGGGGACTTCATAGGTTGTTAGCATAGGTTTGAGTTTGGTACTGGCATAATCTGGATTTGGAGAGTGATCTGACAGATTACTTATCAAAATGTAAGTCTAGACAACAGGCTAACTGGTGTAGCTAGTTAGTCACATAACTGCTATCTAACCCACAGTAGAACATTGAACAGATGAAGAAACAGAAGCTCAGGAAGAATGGAGAAACTTGTCCAAAGTCCCAACCATGGAAAGTGTCAGAGGTCAGATTTGAACCCAGAGCCTCTAGTTCTGAGGTCTGAGTTCTTGACTGTGGCAGGCAGGAGCAGGGCCTGCTTACATATTGTCGCAGATCCATCAAGTGAGGAGGGTAAAGGGAAAGCAAGAAGAATGGGTGAACTAAGGTTAGCAAGGGAAGAAGACAGTCTTCATCTTGTTCAGACAGCATGTAGGAAAGGGAAGGGATTTAATAAACAGCAGTGTGGCTGTCCTGATAATTAAAGCCCCTGAAAAATAATGACTTGGCCCAGAGGTAGCATTACCTGGAATATCAGCTTAGTGTCTGTTTCAAAACAGTGATAATTTTTATGCCCTGCCGTAAATGATCACTTAAGCAGCCTGAAATGAAAACAGGGCCTACTGCCCCCTGTGCTGTGAGTTTTGTGCTAGAACGTTTAACTTGCTCTTGAAGAGAAATGCCCATCTGTGCCGAAAACATTCCATGAACTCTTCCTGCATTTTAATAAAGAGTGTTTCGAACGAATGTGGAAAGCTTGGTCCTGGACAAAGGAGCAAGCACAGGAGGTTTTCATGGTGGATGGAAAGAGAAGTGGGGCTTGAGATGTCTTTGGAAATCATCTGGGAGGCATTTCCGACTTCCAGAGGGGAAGCAGGGGGTGCGTGTTGAGGGGGAGGAGAGGGTTTAAAGCTTTGGATTGCTGTTTTCATTCATTTCTTCATTTGCCATTCAAACAGGAGGCACAGTTGTGTAGTGACTAAGGGCAAGGCTAAGGAATCAGACCTAGCCTTGAACTTTGGCCCTGCTACTTCTATGTTGGGTGACTTTTGATAATGATAATAACCTCTAACATTGATTCATTACAATATCCTAAGCACTGTGCCTTGAGCTGAATATGTGGCATCTCCATTATATAGTTGAGGAAACTGAGGTACAAAGAGAGTAAGTCACTTGTCCAAAGTGAAATAGCTAGTGGGTAGTAGTGGGGTTAGAGTCCAGGTACTTGGGCTTTGGAGATTCCTCTGCTAAGCACTATGAAATACTGGAGGCTCAATTTTGTCAACTGTTAAAGGGGTAGGATCAAAATACCTAACACAGAATTGTTATGAGGATCCAGTTAAAAGAATTCAGACACCATATGTAAAGAATGAAGCTCAGTGCCTGGCACCTATTAGTGTTTTTTTTTTAAAAGTCTTTATTATGAAATAATTATAGACACACAAGAAATTGCAGAAGTAGTTTAGCAAGGTCCCTGATATCCCTCACTGAGATTTCCCCACCGGAAACATCTTATATAATTGTAGTACAATATCGAAACTAGGACGATGTCATTGGTACAATCTATAGAATTTATTCAGATTTCTCTAGTTTTTATATGCACTCATTTTTGTGTGTGTATATATGTGTGTGTAGTTCTGTGTATTTTATTACATGTGTTGAATTGTGTAGTCACCACTACTATCCAGATACAGAATTGTACCATCACCACCTAGGAATTCCCTCAAGTCTACACTTTTATGGATGTATCACTCCCATCTCTAATTCCTGGCAACCGCTAACCTGTTACCATCACCATAATTGTCATTTTGAGAGTGTTGTATAAATGGAACCCTATAATATGTGACTTTTTGAGACTGGCTTTTGCACTCAGCATAATGGCATATGTTATTTTTTTAAATTCTTTTGCATGCCAGGTGCCAGCAAATGTGGGTACAAAGATGTCAAATCCCTCACTTTAGCTTGAGATAGCCAACTTGTAAGTTTTCTCTGTTCAGTTACTGAGGGGAAAATGCCCCCAACTTCCAACAACAACAAAAAATCTGAGACCATTTTTCTGGTAGCAAACTCTGCCTCTTTTCATACTGGCTTAGGTTTCCATTTTCTTCCCCCTGCCAAACCATTTCAGCATTGTTATTAAGGAGTCTGTGGAGAGGCTGTCTGATGGGGGGAAATCTGCTGTGGCCATATTTAATCTAAACAACTTCATGAGCAACAAATTACTCTTTATTGCAAGAGTAGCCTGGAAGGCTTAATTGACACTTTCTGCAGTTTGGCTGTTTCGGTATTTTTACCTGCCCCCATCACAGCTGCATTGTTTGGTGTGTTTCTGTACCAAGGTTAATTCCCTATGACTTTATCTATAGCATGTAGGTGAGAAAAATCAAGGAATATAAATTGGTATTGTTGTCTATTTCAAAATGAACTGAAAGAACATTTCAGTCCACAAAAGTATCCGGCAGAGAGTGGAAATGCTTTTTTATGTTTCATAAAAAGATTAAGATCCTGATAAATTGGTTTCTTTTTTTTTTTTTTT